>OV702279.1:89634148-89859148 GCA_916181665.1 Avena sativa
ACTATAGGTTACAACTCAACTCTTTATACAAGATCCAGAGAACACTCTAGGTTAAAGAGAGAGAGAAAGAAACTTCTTACCAAGAAGAATCAGAAATAAACAACTCAAAAACTATCATATTAATAAGACTAGTATTTTAACTAATGGTATGGCATTGCTGCTATTGCAATACACTATAGAAATAGGTCCTATGGATAGAGATTATATTCCTATCTAATTAGTAACTTCGTCTTCACTTGAGTTGATGTATATGTTGACTTTCTTGACTTCATAGAAGAGCTTTAGCTTTTGATGAGGATTCCTGGAGCATAACTTGATGTTGATGTCGTCTTAATGGCTTCAGAATCTAGCAAGGGTTAAGAAGATACGTTGAGTATGAGCGTACTCAGCAAGTTCACTAGAAAAGGATTGTTTGATGCATTATATCTACAGCCACAGACCATAGGTCGTAGGCAATGCAAGTTTTCGTAAACATTTCTTCAAAGATTGCTTTTATTCTAAAAAGCTATGTCCGTCAGCCTTCACGGGTTTACCAGAACTTTCATGGAGTTCCTTTCCCGCCGCGTTTGCAGCTCCTTCCCGGATAGGGAGTAACAAGTTACAGTTCTTACACTCTACAGAGGTGCGTTACTTTACCCATGAGAGATCAAATCCTTGTTGCACAACCGGGCGATCTTTCACGTCCACACTTCCTATGGTGTGGGGCCCAGTAGATGATCCAAGCCAATCACTACCCCCTTCGCGACCTCGCATGCCTCCTTGGTGTACACCATGCCCACATATTGAATTACGACAATTGTTTGTACATACCGTTAGATGCCAGAACTATCGTGGGACGTTGAGGGTTCCCACCCATATGCTGCATATCCTCTACGAATTACCAATTAATATGCACGCTACGAGTGATAACATCCACGACTTGCACATCCAGCTACATGCGAGAGGAAGAAGATACAGCTGACTTCTCTGTCCCATTCCAAATCTCGTGGTTAACGCGTGATATACGGTGCAAGAATCACTGGCGACATTGGTTGTTAAGTCCTAGATAATATGTTACTTTACCACCGGAACCTTCATAGTAGGTTATTACCTCATGGTAAATAACCTATAATCATATTATTATGAAAATAGTGTTTTCTGACCTTTTTCAAATGCAGGTGGTGACAACACTAGATTTGCAAAATACTTTACAGAAAATAATCAACGGACATGAGCAAGTGTGAACTTTCCTTTTGTGATTGCAAGATTATGCACTCACGGTCTTCGAGACAATATAAGATCCAATATCTGAAATCAGCATCATTGGTCCGGTAAGGACTAATGTTTAAAGAAACAGGATGCTTTTATGCATAAGTAATGTAATGCACTTTATAAACGCGAATCCCTGGAATAAGGGTTCTTCTAGGGTTTGGATACTGGAAATGATGTCTTTGAAATGTGTTGTACTTTTAGATCAGTTTCACACTTGTGCTTCTTATTAAGGCTTGTGCGTGTGTGTGAACAACACATCTTTATATAACAATAAGACACACACATATGAAATGCTTCTCAAGATTGTTCACACGATAATTGTTTATCTTCAAGTTTTACTTTATAAGTAATGTCACTTTTAAAGAACTTAAGTGTTTTCATTCCGAAGTATACATTGAAGTAAAAAGGTAATGTGATTATGATTAATTGTCATCTATAGACTTAAGTTAAAAAAGAATAAATTTTGAAGAAAAGATTTCTTTATTAAGTTTTAAACAATCCTGATAGTTTTTAGAATAGGATTAATAGAATGTGATTGATGTTCTTTATGCTTGCTTGAATGTCCTGGACTTGAGATGCTTTACGACTTAATTATAACAGACCAAAGTTAACTATAAAACATATAACAAAGTCTTTAGCATAGTATTTAAAGTATTGTAGACTAAAGTTAACTTTAAAGACATAGATGGACTTAAGGTATATTGCTTATATTATATGTTGTTTGTGTACTTTATAATGTTTCCTTAAAGTCACTTAAGAATGATTATACTTTTATTTGGTGTAGTGGTTTCTTGATTTTATAATGGAATAGAATCATTTATGCTTTTTAAAAAAAATGAGTGGTTATGGTTTGGAAAATAAGGAAATAATATTACTTAACTAATTATCGATTCAATATAGTGTTTTGGTATGTTTATAATTTGTGGTTGGAGTAAGTAAAAAGGTTTTATTTAATTCCAAATTATTCTTGAAGATTTTATATTTTATATAGATCTTTTTAGCACATATGGTTGAATGATAATTCAATAAAATTGTATTTAAAATATGTTAACCTATTTTGACTTTAGAATATCAATATTTAGGAGTAATACTATTTATTAGACTCAATTGGATAATTGTTAGAAATATTAGCAATTTTTATTTACCCTTATATGAATTATTAACTAAGGAGATAGGTTTTAAATTCAAGTTATTAGGGTATTAAGTTTTATTTACTTTAAAAGTAGAATGTTATATTTTTAACATGTAGGTATTATTTTTGTGATCATTTTGGTATATTACATTTATTTTTGTTATTTATAAATAATAAGATGTGATTTTTATAAGATTTATTACTTTATAAGTACTTAATAAATAATAAATATTTAATTAAGTGAAAAATATAGTGCATGATTATAGTTTTTAAATTATAGTTCTTATTTTCCTAACTTTTTTGGTATTTTATTTATATTTTTAACATTTACCATTAATAAAATATGAATTATCAAAGTATTAATACTTGTAAAATCTTTATTAAATAATTATTATTGAAATTGTTTTCATAATAATGTTTGATAATGGTTTAATGTTATAGATTTTATTTTTCTGAATTTTTTTATATATTACACATATTTTTCTGAATTATAAAACAAAATATATTGATTTTATAAGTTTTATTCATTTTCTGGAATTAAAAATAACTAACTAAATGATTTCTGTGTCACTGCTAATGTCAGCATGGGGTGAGGGTTCTTTTTCTTTCCAAGGCTAATCTTACCTCAGTCACTAACTAGTGGGGTCGTTGCCACGTAATACGCCACTTCAGCAAAGCAGGACCCGCAGGGTTTGACTGGTTGACTTGATGCAAGCATGACGTCACTATGACGTCATCTCGCCGGTGTTGATCAGATGGCTAGCAACGACGGCGATTTAGCGAGGTTTTTCACACGCGGTCATTGCATTTTGAAAGAGCACATGCCAGGTAACCTACTAGCAGCGGCGCTGCTCCTATTTGGTCGCTAGAACATGGTCGACGACGAGCTATGTGGCGGCGGACGTCGATCTATGGTGCCAGAATGATAGCAGTAGCAAAGGAGGAATTTGGGGACACGATAGGATTCGCCTGCTCACCGTGAACGCGTAGAGGTGGTCGGTGTGGACAGGGGAGGTCGGAGTCATCGGCATCTACCCTGGCGGAGCATGACCGGAGCTCGGGAAGATAGCGGCGTGGCATCGTGTCCTGGCGCCCCTCCTCAATTCCTTTGACTGGGAAGCTCCGGACAACAAGGCGGAGCTGTGGGCTTGATCAATGGAGCATGGGAGGGCTCAGGGATATGGCAATGACAGCAACCCGAAGCTAGGGTTTCGGCTAGAAGGGGAAATTTGAGAGGAAGAAGGGGAATTGGGTTCTAGAGTTCTCCGGTGGTAGCGCTAGGATTATATAGATGACGAAGAGTGGTGGCGCTCATCATGGCACGCGACACATATCGCAGCGCCGGCGAGCGGCGACGGAGCTGCCACCGAGCTACTTTGCTCAAGGTAGAAGATGACGAACCATTACGGGCCGGTCTTGGGCTGCAACTAGGCCAGGTGGACCGCAGCGAAGAGGAAGATGGCGGCTGCTGCTTGTGGGCGACCGATAAGAGAGAGGGGAATAGGCTGCGGCCTGGTTGCAGTTTTTTTCTTACTGTTTTCCTTTTCTCTTTTCTGTTTTGTTTTCAGATTTGTGTATTACACATTTGTTTCAAATTTCCTTTATAGAATTTATTTGTTAAATAGTTGCAGCAATAATGGATGTTGTTTAAAGTCCTTTTGGGAGCTTTTATTATATAGTGTTATATTTCTTTATTTTCTTAATATGAATCCATTATAATATTTTGTAGAAGCCTTTGTTATTAATTTTCTTTCTATAATAAACCATGGCTTTATTATATGATATTTCCTTATTTGTTTATAAAACTAAATTCTAGTTAGCTCATAGTTTGGTTGGAAATTTTTATATAATGATCATATATCATTATTTGATGCATGATATACAAAGGAAATCATTTGGTTAATATTACTCCCATAGATCTAGGGAATATTAAGGTTTATATTTTATTATCACTAACATAAGAGTTAGGGTTTGGAATTATAAGTATTTACCATAGGGTTTAGGGTACTTAATATATTTATATTCTTTTGTTGATGTGAATAAAGATTAATGGCTAAACATATTTTTTATGTTTGTGATCTTTAATGATATCACTCTTTAAAATAGTAAGGTTATTCTCTGAAATGTCTTATGGAAAATAATTGATAAAGATAACTACTAAGCACATATGGTTATGATAATTGGAAATGACAGAGATGTGCTTAAGTGATTTGCTATAGGAAAATATTCCTATACATGATTAATCCAACAAATGAGATGGATGTTAAGCTTTATTATAGATTTAGGGTTTAGTATTTACCAAGAATTCCTATCTTCCATAATTTCACAATCCTGGACTTCTGATTAAGGAATTCCTTTCCTAGATATACTACTTCTTCATATCCATCATCATGTGTTAACATGATGATCTTTACTTCACAAGAATATTCTTATCCACCTTTTATTCTTCTAAATCCATTTATAAATCCAATGATCTTAACACTAAAGCTTTCATAATCTTCTCATATCCATACTTGGGTATATCAACTACTATACTGTTGATAACCTCTAATCCAATAAGTAGTTACTTATAACTCCATTTATACTCTTCCTATATCAACCACCACTAGCATTACTCCAAGAGATGTATACATCAAATCCTACTTCACTACAAGTGCTTAGTATTTCCAAAGAGAAAAATACTACTTCTTTAATCCAATGTTGCTCTAACATCATCTTAATCATACTATCTTGTCTCTACTTTAATCTAGTATATAATACTTCAACCTCACATTATATTAATATGGCTTGTCATGGCTAATCTAGGATAATATATCTATACTAGGGTTCAATCATGTTTTATCCACCAATGTCACTTATACATGATATAAACATTCAATCTTGGTGAGTAAGGCATGATCATTATAATCCTTTGATCCTTTATGGTTTAGGTTTCCAGTTGGCTAATCAAGTCTTCCATCCATACAACATTATAGTTGTATTATAATTATCTTCTTAGTGTATCTATCTGACTAAGAGATATTATTCATTGACTATGCCTACTTAATCCAATAGGATCACTCCAGGTAACTATCTTCAGAATTCCTCCCTATGATCTTCTTTGGTTACCATATAATTATATCTTCCATATAACTCTTCTATCCATTCAGGAGTGAGTTAACTCCATCAATTGTCATATTGATTTGATTCCCTTCAATCACTCCCATCCTATAGATGGTACCTAAGACTAGCATTACTATTAACCTCTTCTTACTTCTTTCTCTTAAGGACCTAAGTGAATGCTATGATATGGACAAGAGTTGATAGATCAAGAATTGATAGGTTAGGAATTGGTGAATCAATAGCTGATTACTCAACATTAATAAACAATAGATATTAAAACAAGGTTCAATAGAGATGATAAGGTTTGATATGGAAAGAAATATATATATAGTGAATGATCTTGACTGGGTTTCTGTCCTACTCAATCCCACTAAAGAGTTAAGGTTAGATATTACCATGATACTCATGGTAAAGATAAATAAGTATAAAGTGGATCAAGAGTTTGTTATTATATTCTTGTTACTTGAATTATATTCATAGTTTGGTATCCATGGTTATTGAAATGAATACCATGGAATGATCACATGAGGATCAATTTACAATCATTAATCAATGTGTATTGGTTTAGTTACATTATATTTGATCTACCCTTAGATCAAATTACCATTACCCAAAATAATGTTTTTAGCAAAGGTCATATTGAAACTTATCGCAGTCAACTTGATGATCTACTTCAATTCCATCAAGTAAAGAGAAGCTTCAATCACTTTGACAAGTTTTGTTCAAAATCGCGAAAATTATTCGGATTTTCTATGCATGAATGCAATGCACACATCTGGGTTCAGCTTATTTCCAAGCTCTAATGCTAGGATGTTACACTTGTGTTCACCTTCTAAAAATAAGAAAGACAAAAATAAAACCTTTTGATCCAACAATAATAAGCATAGCATATTCCTCATTATAGCACACTAAAGAAACTCCTCAACATAATAATCTAGGCAAGAGAATCATGGAAACTAGTTCAAAAATAAGTCTCACCCTAGATTGATAATGACTATAGATCAGAGATGAATTTGTGAAAAGTAATTGGAGGATAGGAGGAGAAACATATCATAGATCACTTGAGTGCGAGGAAATCGAACAAAATTTAGTATAGGTGAAGATCCTATGAGGTTTTTGAGAGTGTGGAGGTAGAAGAGAGAAAAATGATTGAAATTTTGGTGTTTTGGGTACCTTCCCGTGCGTTTAAGTGGTCGGACACAACTATATGGTCGCAACTATACGGCCGGAACAATTTGTTCCTGCCATATAGTTGGTTTAACGGCAAAAAGTAGGGTTTCTAGGGTTCTTTCCTGGTGGCTATAACTATATGTCTGGAACTATACGGCCGAACCAAAATGGTCCTGCCGTATAGTTAGTCATTAAACCTTCTGTATCTAGAGAAGAAAAATTGTTGATGGATCAAATAACTATACGGCCGGAACATTACGGCTGGAATGTTTATTCCCCCCATATAGTTGGTCGTTAAAGGTACTGTATACGTAAAAAAAATCTATTTCTACAAGAATTACTTTTTAGACTGAAACATAGCGAAACACCATGTTTTGATAAAAAATGACAGACTAAATTGTCGAGCAACATTAGCATGTATAAAATAGGAATTTTTAGTACCACGGAATCTCTCCTTCTCACTGGAGTTTTCTAGCACTCTTTATTCAACATAAAACTTAAACTTAAAAACATTACTCAAACCTTTATTTCACATGGGTTACCTCCCATGCAGCTCTCTTTTATGGTCAATAGCTTGACCTAGATATTTCTCACTTAGGCCAGATGAGTGGAACACCCACTCCAAAATAGTTGGCCTTCAAAGTGATGGCCTCCTTCTCATCTTGCTTGGCTTTCTTTTCCCTTGGGAAATGAATAACAAAAGTATCTCGCGAAGGAAATTGGAGATTCATGTTCCCTTCATGTAGATTAATCAAAGCCTTAATAGTTCTTAAGAAAGGACGGCCTAATATGATAGGAGCAGTAGCATCTTCAGGCATGTCAGCAATAACAAAATCATTAAGAGCAAGGCAACCTTTAATGTATACTAGTGTATTCTCTTTCATTCCTATTGCTTGTTTATATGTAGAATTTGCTAGATGCAATTTTAACTCGGTGATTTCAAAAGAGCCAAAATTTAACTTATTAAAATTACTCTTTGGAATTGTTGAAACACTTGCACCTAGATCACAAAGTGTAGCTATTTCATTAGTCCCAATTTTAATCTTAATGGTAGGCTCAAATATATCTTCAAGCTTAACAGGTAATTTTGAAGCAATTTTATTATATTCTTCTTGAAGCTCACGTACCTTTATTAATACCTGATTAATGAAGTGTTGATACATGGCTTCCTCATTTACTTCACTTACCGGAATCTTGATATTGATCCTTTTTACAAGATCTTCAACTATGTAATTCGGTGAAGGAGCATTGCTATAGTCAAGTTCTTTAGGCTCCTCCCTTTGGATTCTTATCATCTTGATGTCTTCTACTGGATTGGGCTCAGCTTTACCTAAAAAAATTAGCGAGAATGAGAGTTTGATTCTCGGTTATCTTACCTAGCCATGCCTCAACAATCCTTGTTGTTTCATGGAGGGCCTGCAAATGATTCCTCAAACTAACATCTTGGTTAGATAATTTACCAAGCATAGCATCATGGTTCTACGTTATTTTAACTAGGATATTGTTTTTCTCATTTTGTGAATCCATAAAAGATTTAAGAGTTTCTTCGATACTACCATTACTTGTTACCATATTATTATTAGAGTTACCTGCAGGACTAGAATAATGTTACTAAAAAATTGGATTATAATTCTTCTTCCAAGCAGGGTTATAATCATTATGAGCTATGAAGTATATTTCTTCAATATATGGTTCGGGAGTATCTCTTACCTGGGTTTCCTTACCTTTGAAGGCTAATATGAGCTCATCCAACTTAGCATTGAGTTCATCATTTTCTCGAGGTGTGACGGAGTTCACCTTCTTCGTGTTTGATCTTTCCACATGCCATTGGCATGGTTGTCTTGCATATTGTATAGTAGCTGATTTTCTTCGGTAATTTGTTTACCCATAAATTTTCCTCCAACTGCAATATCGAGCATAGACATAGAACATCCAATGGCTAGGACAGTTTCTCATGCATTCTTTCATTCTCTCCCATGCAAGCGCTAGTGGCTCATGATCTTCCTGTCTAAAACCAGTAATATTAGATCTTAGTTGCATAGTCTTTGCAGGTGGAAAGAATTTAGTCATAAATAAAGAAATGCATTCCACCCATGATGCAATAGTATTTCTAAGCAAAGATAGCAACCATTATTTTGCTTCCTTCCTCTAAGAGAAAGGAAATAAGCGCAACTTGATCGCGTCAGGGTCAACATATTTAATGCGCATCAAATCACATATTTCAGTAAAAGTATTTAAGTGCTTACCTGCATCTTCAATAGCAGAGCCTCAAAATTGATTCTATTGAACCAAACTTAAATAGTGGGGCTTAATTTCGTATCTTCAGCAGTAATTGTTGGCTGAGTAATAGGAGTACGCAAATAATCATTGTTGGGAGTTGCAAACTCCCCAAGCTTCTTTTCAGCCATATTACCTATGTTTTTGGATTTTTTAAAGAAATACTAATGATTGAAAAACAATAATTAAAAGACTAACTATTTTTGGGTTTTCAAATAAATACTGAAAGCAAACTAACAAAATTGAAAACAAGAATTAAAACTAGCAAGGTTCCTACTAACCTCACTAGTGTAGCTATTTCTTCCCCGGCAATGGCGCCAGAAAAAGGGTTGATACCTTCTTTGATCCGGATTACAGAAGTAGTATAGTTCTTTTTACCTTTTAGACTTAGGCTTATCGAATTCACGGGAAGCAGAAAGCAAAGTGAAGTTACTTTCACAGACCTTCGGATTTTTAGAATTGCTTTTGTGTTTTCACCGGACCAAGAGTTTGTGATCTTTTTGTTGTTGTTGACGATGGAGAGAGAGAGGGCCTAGGGCTTTCGGTTTCACCAGTAGCTATGCAAAACATCTGATAGGAATAAACATAATAATAAAGTATGCATGTAATGGTTAGAGCAAGATAATTATATGTAACATCCCAATTTCAGCAACCCTGATTTGTCGTCCAAAAGGCAAAAATCAGGGGGAACAAAAACCATTGTTTGCCTAATTGTTTGCTTGTGCTAATGCAACTGATTGTGTTTTAGGTAATATACTTCTCATCTCAACCCTAGTTGACTAAAGCTATTTCACAAACGATATGTCTTGGCTCATCCTTCATATAATCAAATGTTCTAGCATTTCAAAGCCTGAGACAAGATGACTTTGACACAGCAAAAGGTTTTTGCTAGTTCTATTAACAAAACTATGGAGACCTATATATATAATCTCCTAATGTTTTCAAGACAGTACTCCAACTACTCTTACCTCTAGGTTTTTCCAAAAACCGTTCCTAAAACCTTTTCACTACAATCTTGGTAGAACTACCAAGAGGTAGTTACCTTTCTTCGAGGCACAACCTTTTCAAAATACCCATGTTCACCGCAATCTAGGCTTGAGGATGACTTTAATAGTGGTTGGACAAGTTTGATAAGATGAATTGCCTTGATCTGCTAATTTCCTTGTTTGCTTAGTAACTAGATTGAGCTAATCTAGTAGCTCATCCCTTAGGACCCAATCTATGTTTGTGATCATCAATCTCAAACCAAGCATCTAAATCACGATCTATACTAAGCCACTAAGGTGATCATCTTTCCTCCTAATCAGCTCAATCCAGGGATAACCCCTTCTGATAGTTTCCCATTAAGTGAAGACCCAATCTAAGCATGGATCCTATATACTTAGTTAACCTCTCAACATCATCTCCTTGATCATGAGTTTGGAACATAGATCTCCCCCAAAATCACCTACACTTGTTATCTAATCCAAAACCCTAAATCTGCCAAAACGGTTCAATATTACATCATTAGTACTACCAAATCCCACACTTTCCCTTGGATTAACCCTTCTGGTTCCCACTCACCCATTATGGTTTTGTAGTCAAGATAATAATCTTTTTTGCAAATCTTATCATCTTGCCTACTTTGGCAGAAGCTCACATCTATATGCCACATACCCTTGACCAACTCCTTGAATTATTATGATCTACTAATCATGGCCTATCAATCCCCACTTCACTTGTTTCCATTGGAGCCTTGTGCTTCTTAAACCCCCATGGTTTATGAGGCATCATGACCACTCTCTTATGGAAGCCTTATTTTCAAGAAAGTTTGCCATCTCTCCTAGACAACCTCAAACCCAAACAAGCCCAAATCTTCCCTTCATGATAATCCATATAACTTGGTCTAGCTATCCATGTATACCTTTCACCAAGGTGAGCTCTGAGCTCCCTAATCCAACAATGTTTAGGTGGCCTAATAATTATCAAAACCCTAGATTCTCCCAAATCTAGTTTCCATCCTCTTCTCCACATTTATTCTAAACCCAAGGATGGCCATGATGGATACATCAAGTTTACATCATCTACCTTGGTTATGATAATCAACCAAATAATTCCCATAATTATTGGATACTCAAAATATTTAAATTCCACTTTTAGCTAAACCCTAAAGTCTTTGTCTATAAAGACAAGTTTGTTTTTCTCCAAACCACTTTGCCAACTCAATGCATATTTGAGTTCTATACATAATACCCCACCTTTCCATCTAAAAAATAAATATTTTTGAGATTCTTTATTATTTCTTTTTGCCCTTTTCCTTAAATGGCAGAAATAATTCCTTAAAAATACTTTTCCACCTCAATAAATTCCAATAAAATTCTTCAATGTGTAAAATGGTATTCAGAAACATTTCACATCAAAAATCAACCTTGTCTAATATGGTATTAAGAACCATTTCACATCAAAACCCAGGAGCCCAAAATTTATTGAACTCTCTTAGAATTTTGGTGAATTAATCCTTTCTATGCATGGGTAATTCACCAATAAATTCATATCATTAGATCTGTAAATCCAAAAAGTGTGATTCCAATTTCTACAGAAAGGTATTTCAAGTTCCTAACATGTTCCCTTGGAATCACATCAAAATCCCTTATAGATTTAATCTGGTGAAAAGGCAAAATACTTCCAGTATTGTCTTTGGGAATTTCTCAAGGGCATTCTGTTAATTGTTTTGAGGTTATTCCAACTCTCAGTGAACCAGTCCATCAAAAACTATCTAATCACCCAAGGAAATAATTTTTGGAACTCCATAAAAATTCTGGTGAATTATTTCCTAAAACTAGAGTTTTATTCACTATAGAAATCACTATAAATTATTGGAAATTGATAAAATAGTGAAACCACTTTCGTTGGATTCATTTTATCAATACCTATCTTATGGTATCTTTTTACCCAATGTTATCATGCAGAACTTTTCCTTGATCTAGAACCCCTTATCTAGGTAGTTTTTTGACTATAAATCTTAATTAGGCAATCCACAAATGCAACCAAAGCATTTCCTTTGTACCCCAATCAAATCAAGAATCCTTATTGATCTATCAACTTTCTTTGTCAATTGCTTGCTATATGAATTGGTGTTTGTATGCAATGTATTGATCATGGTGTTGTTTGCTTCCATGTATGCTCGACAACGGCGATAGTTGCGAATTGTGAGATGCCGAAAAGAAGGAAGCATCGGTTTATTCCATTATTGTTATTATTGGATTTCTGGTTTTCTAAAGAATTAACGAGACCTCTCGCTGGTCACAGGCAAGCCACCTTCTTACTCATAAGCCCTTGTCCTATCATTTTACTTCTGCATGTTTTATCTACTGTTTATGAAACTTCATTGTTTTACTTATGATGATTTTATATCTGGTAGTGGCTTGGCTCCTCCAGCTAATACCATTTGCACTACTAAGTGCAACCACTTTGATGACACCTACTTGCCATAGTATGGTAGATGGTGTCTTAACACCATAACCCCTTGGAGACCCTGTTTTAGTCGAAGCAAAAGTATAGGATGGGAAGACCCTGGAAAAGCTTACAAAAAAAAGTTTTATGAGAAAACCTTGGTGAGGCTTGGCCTACCAGGTGAGGTTGAAAAATGAAAAGGTTTTGGTTTTTCTCAAAGGATTGGACGAAAGATGGAGGAAAAATGTTTATGAAAACGCACCCGATTCTTTGCAGTTTTGCTAGAACAATTAACTCGTGCAACCACATTACTCTGGAATGGGACGGGGCTAGGATGGAAGTTTGTCTAATCTGGTATAGGTGCTGTCACATCCCAAGATTTTCCAAATCTTGTAATGTGAAAAATAAATAAAAATAATAATTAATTGATGAAAATTAGGGTAAAAAGAAACTTTTGTTTTTAAATGGAAACTTAAAATCCCATCTTGAACAAACTTTAATTAAAGTTTGAAATTCAACAAAATTCAAATCAAGTGGAATGCATTCCTCATAAGATGCATTTTGAAATTTAAACACTTGGAAAATAAATCCAAACCCTAAACCCTAATGGAATAAGAGTCATTTCCAGGTTATCTCCAAGTCTATGGATTTGATACATATAAAAATTTGTCAAAAAAAATTTACAAATGATCAAGAAAGACAAATGGAAATATTATAAAACCATAGAAATTGATTTCACTTAATTTGGAACCATAGATAAAATCTTATGAATTTAATAAGATAAGGAAATTGATTTCCCAAAGCTAATAAAGCAACCACCTAGAAATCCATACCAAATGGTGAGCAAATAATCCTAAAGATATTTAAAAAGATAAATAAACATTAAATAAGATTTTACAAATTGGAATCACCAAGTTTGGATCTATAAATAAAAAGATATGGATTTTATAAGATAAAGAAAGAAATATTAAATAAGGAGTATTTAAAGACCAAATTAAATCTTGGCCTCATCCATTAAGCAAATGGAATGAATAGAATCCAAATCCAAATAAAATAAAAGGATAAAGAATTTCCAAAATAAAATAAATGGCATTAACCATTCTATCCCTATTTTAATAAAGACAAATCTCTAATAAGAATAACTATATAATTCATGAGAAAATAGTATTTTGGAATTTACCCAAGTGGAATAAAAGTTGTTTAATTAACTTAAATAAAATAAATCTACCAAGTAAAATTTAGGGAAATAAAACTATATTTAATTCCATTGGAATTAAAACAAATACCCAATTCAAATGATTATGAATCATATTAAATACTTTCCAAATAATTCAAGATGAATTATTTGACACCCTATTAAACAAATAAAAACTTACTGAAAAGATTTGGAAGGTTTAAGAATTCAAATGGTGTTTTGAAAATGTTATTAAAATTTATTTTGATTTAAAACAAGAGCCTTTTTGAATAATTAAAAGACCCCAAAGAGAATAAAATTTTATTCAAAAATTGACTTCAGATTATATTACTAATCAGTATTTAAACCTACACAAATTTTGGTTGAGGTTTGAATTCAAATTGATGTTTGAATTAATTAAGCAAAAATCAAAACAGAAATAAGAAATGGAAAAAGAAAAACAAAGCAGTACAAAAAAATGAACTAAGCGGCCAGCCCAACAAGGCCCAGCAAGCCCATCTTTCCACCCCACCCGCAGCGAAACGTTTTCACTCAAGTTTTGACCCACGGCGTCGCTGACGACCTGGACCCACTTCCCCTCTCTCCCTCTCGCTGACAACGGACCCTAGCACCACGTCATCATCTTCCTCGCGTAAAACCCGCCCCCCCCTCTTTCCTCCTCGCCGTTACTGACATTTGAAGACGGCTTCAATACGCGTTGATGCCGCGACCATTACTCGCCGTGACTGTGCCCTATTAACCGCACTGGTCTCCTCTCCCTTCTCCCCCAGACCTCACCCCACAGGAGCCACCAGGCCGCTGGAATTTTGACCTTGAAGTCCCTCTGCCCGACGGTACTCCGGCGACAATTCTGGCCAAACCCTGCCGCCCCTCGCCTCCTCGAGCACCCAAGCGTGACCACCAGACCCGGGCGATTCTCTCTGCATCCTCAACTTGCCCGCGCTTGACCCAGGACATGGGCAACCTCCTCGACTGAACATCACCGCCGTCTGCTCCCTCTCCAGCGACTCCCCTGGTAATGTTCTAACCGCCCCTCTTCTTTTCGAGGATGCGCCTGAGACCAGTGACTTCTTCCGCAACTAATGCCACCGTTTTCGTGTCCTAACTCGCACCGTAGTGTCGCCTCCGTCGTCGACTGTGAGCAACCGCCGTCTGTCTCGTCTCCGACGAGCAATCCCCGCAACTCTAGCGCGCCCCTCGACAAACAGAAGGCACCTTGAGCTTCCCCACGCCACGGCGAACTCGGTGAGAACCTCCCTTCGCCCTCTCGCATCCTGTAGTGTCTTCACCGCCACCGTCTGACCGCACCGCCACCACCTGCCACCGCCAGCTCCGCCCATCTCTGGCAAGCGTGCTGAGCGCCGTCCGATCTAGATCTAGTGGCTAAGATTAGAAATAAGCGAAGGGGTAAGTAGCAACCTGTGCCGTGCGATCAAGTTAAATCCTACGGTCTGAATCGCTCGATCCAACCGAAACGGTACCGACAAATAGGAACTAGACACGTGGCCCTGCTGGTTTGATTTAATACAGAATTGTTCTATTAGATGTGCCAATTTGAAAAATTCATAACTTTCAAACCACACATCCAAATTTTGCAAATTTTATATCAATGGAATCAGCAAGACAAGTACTTTCTGACCATGCCCTTTGTTTAGTAAATTGCTTCTGTTAAATTGTTTGTTTTTGTAGAAACCTGTGTATGCATGTTTAGAATATAAAAATTGTTCTAAAATGATTTTGAGGGTAAAATCTTTGGAAAATGGTTTGTTTTGAACCTACTGACCCTAGGAATCAATTGGTGGTTTCAAAATGTATTTGGTGAAGCAAAAGAATGAATCTTTGATTTAAAACATTTCTAGCCAATGAAAAATGTTGATTATTGTTTAAAAATAATTTTGGAAAGAAACCTTTTGGGAAATGTTTGATTTAAACTTTCTGACCCCGAGCACCAAGTTTTATGAATTGAAAATGTATTTGGTGAACCCTATAAAACTATGTCTTTGCTAGAGACATTTTCAACCACATAAAATAATGACTTGGTTTTAAAATGGTTTGTGAAGTGAAATCTTTTGCAAATGATTTTGCCACTTTATAAAATGATCATTAGGTGTTTTCAAATGTTTATAACCTATTAGAAACCACTTCTCCAAATAAAACAATCTTTAGCATGCTTGCATGCATTGTTTGCTTTTATTATTTTATGTGATGTTTGCTTGAATGGTAGATTGAATTTGTGCCTTGCTTGATTGAATTGTAGTGATTTGAAGAGTGTGATCATTGCAAAGACAAGGAGTTAACTTATATTCTCTACCAAAAAGGCAAGTGATGCTTCATACTTTTGTCCCATTATTTTCACTATGCATTAGTGATATTTCTAAGTAGGATTTGCATGGAATTTTGCTAAGTATAACTATGCCATGGGAAATCCTAGTAGATGAAACCTTAGTAGAATTTCCTAAGTTAAGATTCCTACTACTATCATGCTTAGCTTAGCTAGTATAAAACAAGGGTGGAATATATATTCATGCTATGAAATATTTATAAGTCTGTGGACTTGTGTTTTGTTTAATAAAACAACTAAGTGAATGAATCACCTGGGTGGAATGGAAGGAATGGTTTGTGTTGAGTGGTTCACAAGGACCATTTCTATGGTTTACCTTGTGTACCTCACTTGTGGATGGCCACCCAGGAACAAAGAGATTTGAGATGTCAAATGTTGAGAAGCTTCAAGTGCAGCCACTTGGCATTATGGGCTCTGCCTGGATCATATAGGTTGCAATAACTTAGCCAAATGGACAGTTGGTGGTAGGGGATTGATAGGTTGGAGCGCGTCCATTCTGGTCTAAGGGAAGGCTTCTGAAAGATCTTGTCTTGGTGAAACCAAGTCTTGTGGGGAAAGTGCACCACCTCTGCAGAGTGAAAAATCTAAGTACTTAGCCATGTCCCTGGTAAAGGACAATTTGAGCATCAAGACATGGAAGCTATCAAGAATCTCCTCATCCCAATTTCCAAGTTAAAAACTTGTGGTTGAACAAGGGTTGAAGGATCACCAATTTCTATTGGGAGATGCCTTGGGAAAGATTTTTGTCAAGCAAAAACTTAGTGTTTTCAAATGATAAGAAAAATCTATTTTGAGCAATGCAAGCCTAAGCTCCACTTAGCCAAATGCATATAGATGATAGACTCCACTATACTACCATAGTACACTTGCCAATACAATTCAAATGTATTGACCCTTGTGGCTGTAACTTATTATGTTGCAGGTTTGTTTGATGTTAGTGAAGTTTATTGATTAGGATTACAAGTCTACAACCAACATGTCTGCCTGTGGCACTTTGAAGATGAAGGACCCCATGCTATTGCTATATTCTGCTGCATTGTAATGAGATAGCCAAATGAGCTATGTAAGATGTAATAAATTATTTTATTCCTGGTTATAAAGTTGTATTATGACCTTTGTTTCTTGATATTACATCTTAACTGTGGATGCTAGCTGTTGATCCAGGGACTAGCATTGTAAACACAGGGATCTCTACCTTATTAAAGGTTGGGAACCTTACAGATGGTATCAGAGCATTGTGTTGCCTGTAGGATTGTAACCCTAGGATTGGACAAAACCCCTTAGAAAAATAGGAGTTGTATTTGTTCCAAAACTTATTTACAAACAATCTTGTAAACTCTTTCCTCAACCGTTTTGGTTTTGATTCTACATCTCTTCTATTTCAAACTTGATGGACAAGCCTACCCCATGGCGAAAGACTTCACCATGTGCAAAGGACTTCATCAACTCTAATGACTTCAACATCTTCAAGTGATTTCAACCATATTCTCAATAAGGACTTCAACCTTGGATATCACTAAGGACTACAAGTGAGACAAGAAATGTTACTCAATACTTGAGGACTAAGGAAACACAACTTATAAGGAATCATGATCACCTTGAAGTTTTGAGACCAAGATGCAAGAAATTTTCTAAGGATACAAAAATCTTGTTCAAGAAGAATCAACCAAGGAGGATGGAAAGATCTCAAGTGAACCATATAGTTGGACCACCATGTTTAGTTAAAAATTAAACACACCAACTTATGTGGTGTAACAAAATATTTTATTGCTTAAAAATGTGCTTGAACTTGTTGTTTGAATGGAATGTTTGTTTGTGATTGCTTGCACATTGCTTGAGTGAATTGTGATGTGTGTGATTAGAATTGATTCCTTAGAAAATATTTTGCCTATTCTAATCCCAAACCAACCCAAACAGATGACTTATCCAAGAAACTCCAACATCAAGGATGGTGACAACAACAACAACCAAGAGGACAACATGAGAGAACTCATAGTAACCCAAACCCAGTTGAACCAAGTGACAGCTCAGTTTATAGCCAACACCAGTGAGGTAGATCCAACCATGCAAAGGTTTTTGGAAACCCAAACCCAATTGTTGCATAAGGTGACAGATCAAATGATCAACATGGAAAACAACTCTTCCAAAGGAGTTTCTGACAACAAGGATGACAAATATGATATTCTAGAAGGAACCCAAGCTTGCAATATTTGTGGAGACAAGGATCACACTTCCAAAGAGCATGAAGATCAATGCCCCAACTGTGAAGAGAAACATCCAAATAATCAATGCCCCACAACCCAAGCTACTTGTTACTTATGTGAAGGAAATAATCATGTCCCTATCCAATGCCCCATCTATTCCATAGTTCAACAAAGGAAACAAGGTGGAGTGCAACAACTGATTGCAGACTACCATGAGAGAGCCAAGTATACCAAGAAGGATGAAGACAAAGGAAAATCTCAGCTTACACCTCCATGCAATATGACTCAATTTAAAGGACCAAAGAGGAGACATATGTATTATCCAAGGAATAAGAAAAGGTCAAGGATACCAGGAAACATTCCTACCTTTGAGATAACATATGAAGAACATGAACTAGAAGAACTCCTAGATTTGGAGAAACCCAAGAATAAGAAGTATAAGGAGATTAGCCAAGTATGGTGCAACAACTGCAAAGAGTTAGGTCACTATGTGTCAGCTTGTCCACAGAAGATACGTGAAGAACTCAATCTTATCACATGTTACAATTGTGGTAACCAAGGACATTATGCAAGCAATTGTCCAGAAAAGATGAAGAACAAGATAAAGCCTATGAAGGATCTCATCCTTGTCACATGTTTCAAGTGTGGAAACAAAGGACACTATGCAGATGTTTGCCCAGAGAGATTTCAACAATATCCCAAGCAAACCAAGATGTAATTTAGTTGGAAATTTTTTAAGGGTGGTAGTACCCTAGTTGCTTTGCGCCAACTTGTAACCCTAGCCTCCCCAAATCTCGGGACGAGATTTATTTTAAGGGTGGTAGTCTGTCACATCCAAAGATTTTCCAAATCTTGTAATGTTAAAAATAAATAAACAAAATAATTAATTGATGAAAATTAGGGTAAAAAGAAACTTTTGTTTTTAAATGGAAACTTAAAATCCCATCTTGGAAAAACTTTAATTAAAGTTTGAAATTCAACAAAATTCAAATCAAGTGGAATGCATTCCTCATAAGATGCATTTTGAAATTTAAACACTTGGAAAATAAATCCAAACCCTAAACCCTAATGGAATAAGAATCATTTCCAAGTTATCTCCAAGTATATGGATTTGATCCATATAAAAATTTGTCAACAAACATTTACAAATGATCAAGAAAGAAAATGGAAATATTATTAAACCATAGAAATTGATTTCACTTAATTTGGAACCATAGATAAAATCTTATGAATTTAATAAGATAAGGAAATTGATTTCCCAAAGCTAATAAAGCAACAACCTAAAAATCCATACCAAATGGTGGGAAAATAATCCTAAAGATATTTAAAAAGATAAATAAACATTAAATAAGATTTTACAAATTGGAATCACTAAGTTTGGATCTATAAATAAAAAGATATGGATTTTATAAGATAAAGAAAGAAATATTAAATAAGGAATATTTAAAGACCAAATTAAATCTTGGCCTAATCCATTAAGCAAATGGAATGAATAGAATCCAAATCCAAATAAAGAAAGGATAAAGAATTTCCAAAATAAAATAAATGGCATTAACCATTCTATCCCTATTTTAATAAAGACAAATCTCTAATAAGAATAACTATATAATTCATGAGAAAATAGTATTTTGGAATTTACCCAAGTGGAATAAAAGTTGTTTAATTAACTTAAATAAAATAAATCTTCCAAGTAAAATTTAGGGAATTAAAACTATATTTAATTCCATTGGAATTAAAACAAATACCCAATTCAAATGATTATGAATCATATTAAATACTTTCCAAATAATTCAAGATGAATTATTTGACACCCTATTAAAAAAATAAAAACCTACTGAAAAGATTTGGAAGGTTTAAGAATTCAAATGGTTTTTTGAAAATGTTATTAAAATTTATTTTGATTTAAAACAAGAGCCTTTTTGAATAATTAAAAGACCCCAAAAAGAATAAAATTTTATTCAAAAATTGACTTCAGATTATATTACTAATCAGTATTTAAACCTACACAAATTTTGGTTGAGGTTTGAATTCAAATTGATGTTTTAATTAATTAAGCAAAAATCAAAACAGAAATAAGAAATGGAAAAATAAAAACAAGGCAGTACAAAAAAATGAACTAAGCGGCCAGCCCAACAAGGCCCAGCAAGCCCATCTTTCCACCCCACCCGAAGCGAAACGTTTTCACTCAAGTTTTGACCCACGGCGTCGCTGACGACCTGGACCCACTTCCCCTCTCTCCCTCTCACTGACAACGGACCCCAGCACCACGTCATCATCTTCCTCGCGTGAAACCCGCCCCCCCTCTTTCCTCCTCGCCGTTACTGACATTTGAAGACGGCTTCAATACGCGTTGATGCCGCGACCATTACTCGCAGCGACTGTGCCCTATTAACTGCCCTGGTCTCCTCTCCCTTCTCCCCCAGACCTCACCCCACAGGAGCCACCAGGCCGCTGGAATTTTGACCTCGAAGTCCCTCTGCCCGACGGTACTCCGGCAATAATTCTGGCCAAACCCTGCCGCCCCTCGCCTCCTCGAGCACCCAAGCGTGACCACCAGACCCTGACGATTCTCTCTGCATCCTCAACTTTCCCGCGCTTGACCCAGGACATGGGCAACCTCCTCGACTGAACATCACCGCCGTATGCTCCCTCTCCGGCGACTCCCCTGGTAATGTTCTAACCTCCCCTCTTCTTTTCGATGATGCGCCTGAGACCAGTGACTTCTTCCGCAACTAATGCCACCGTTTTCGTGTCCTAGCTCACACCGTAGCGTCGCCTCCGTCGTCGACTGTGAGCAACCGCCGTCTGTCTCATCTCCGGCGAGCAATCCCCGCAACTCCAGCGCGCCCCTCGACAAACAGAAGGCACCTTGAGCTTCCCCACGCCACGGCGAACTCGGTGAGCACCTCCCTTCGCCCTCTCGCGTCCTGTAGCGTCGTCACCGCCACCGTCTGACCGCACCGCCACCACCTGCCACCGCCAGCGCCGCCCATCTCTGGCAAGCGTGCTGAGCGCCGTCCGATCTAGATCTAGTGGCTAAGATTAGAAATAAGCGAAGAGGTAAGTAGCAACCTGTGCCGTGCGATCAAGTTAAATCCTATGGTCTGAATCGCTCGATCCAACCGAAACGGTACCGACGAATAGGAACTAGACACGTGGCCCTGCTGGTTTGATTTAATACAGAATTGTTCTATTAGATGTGCCAATTTGAAAAATTCATAACTTTCAAACCACACGTCCAAATTTTGCAAATTTTATATCAATGGAATCAGCAAGACAAGTACTTTCTGACCATGCCCTTTGTTTAGTAAATTGCTTCTGTTAAAATGTTTGTTTTTGCAGAAACTTGTGTATGCATGTTTAGAATATAAAAATTGTTCTAAATGATTTTGAGGGTAAAATCTTTGGAAAATGGTTTGTTTTGAACCTACTGACCCTAGGAATCAATTGGTGGTTTCAAAATGTATTTGGTGAAGCAAAAGAATGAATCTTTGATTTAAAACATTTCTAGCCAATGAAAAATGTTGATTATTGTTTAAAAATAATTTTAGAAAGAAACCTTTTGGGAAATGTTTTGATTTAAACTTTCTGACCCCAAGCACCAAGTTTTATGATTTGAGAATGTATTTGGTGAACCCTATAAAACTATGTCTTTGCTAGAGACATTTTCAACCACATAAAATAATGACTTGGTTTTAAAATGGTTTGTGAAGTGAAATCTTTTGCAAATGATTTTTTCACTTTATAAAATGATCATTAGGTGTTTTCAAATGTTTATAACCTATTAGAAACCACTTATCCAAATAAAACAATCTTTAGCATGCTTGCATGCATTGTTTGCTTTTATTATTTTATGTGATGTTTGCTTGAATGGTAGATTGAATTAGTGCCTTGCTTGATTGAATTGTAGTGATTTGAAGAGTGTGATCATTGCAAAGACAAGGAGTGAACTTCTATTCTCTACCAAAAAGGCAAGTGATGCTTCATACTTTTGTCCCATTATTTTCACTATGCATTAGTGATATTTCTAAGTAGGATTTGCATGGAATTTTGCTAAGTATAACTATGCCATGGGAAATCCTAGTAGATGAAACCTTAGTAGAATTTCCTAAGTTAAGATTCCTACTACTATCATGCTTAGCTTAGCTAGTAGAAAACAAGGGTGGAATATATATTCATGCTATGAAATATTTCTAAGTCTGTGGACTTGTGTTTTGTTTAATAAAACAACTAAGTGAATGAATCACCTGGGTGGAATGGAAGGAATGGTTTGTGTTGAGTGGTTCACAAGGCCCATTTCTATGGTTTACCTTGCGTATCTCACTTGTGGATGGCCACCAAGGAAGAAAGATATTTGAGATGTCAAATGTTGAGAAGCTTCAAGTGCAGCCACTTGGCATTATGGGCTCTGCCTGGATCATATAGGTTGCAATAACTTAGCCAAATGGACAGTTGGTGGTAGGGGATTGATAGGTTGGAGCGCGTCCATTCTGGTATAAGGGAAGGCTTCTAAAAGATCTTGTCTTGGTGAAACCAAGTCTTGTGGGGAAAGTGCACCACCTCTGTAGAGTGAAAAATCTAAGTACTTAGCCATGTCCCTGGTAAAGGAAAATTTGAGCATCAAGACATGGAAGCTATCAAGAATATCCTCATCCCAATTTCTAAGTTAAAAACTAGTGGTTGAACAAGGGTTGAAGGATCACCAATTTCTATTGGGAGATGCCTTGGGAAAGATTTTTGTCAAGCAAAAACTTAGTGTTTTCAAATGATAAGAAAAATCTATTTTGAGCAATGCAAGCCTAAGCTCCACTTAGCCAAATGCATATAGATGATAGACTCCACTATACTACCATAGTATCACTTGCCAATACAATTCAAATGTATTGACCCTTGTGGCTGTAACTTATTATGTTGCAGGTTTGTTTGATGTTAGTGAAGTTTATTGATTAGGATTACAAGTCTACAACCAACATGTCTGCCTGTGGCACTTCGAAGATGAAGGACCCCATGCTATTGCTATATTCTGCTGCATTGTAATGAGATAGCCAAATGAGCTATGTAAGATGTAATAAATTATTTTATTCCTGGTTATAAAGTTGTATTATGACCTTTGTTTCTTGATATTACATCTTAACTGTGGATGCTAGCTATTGATCCAGGGACTAGCATTGTAAACACAGGGATCTCTACCTTATTAAAGGTTGGGAACCTTATAGGTGCCTCACACTACTACAGGGGCAAACAATCCCCGGAGGGTGGCCTTATCCGGCCAAACGGTCCATGCATAGCATCGATCGGGAGAAGGAACAAAGGTCTACGGACCTCCACGCGATACTATGATCCCCTCATTGAAAGCGCACACCATCGGGGTGAAAATGCGCTCCGGTTGGCTGGAAACTATATAGTGTGTCCCAGTTTTGAGGGGATTAACCTCATAGGGTAGGCAGTTGTATCACAGAGGGCATCCAGAAGGTCTTGATCGGTTATTTGACCCACGATCGGTGTAGATCATGGACGGGTAATCAGATGGTGTGGGTACAGTGTACAACCTCTGTAGAGCATAAATCTATTCGAATAGCCGAGTCCTCAGTCATGGACGGTTGGGAAGGTTGCTGTAGAGAGGTGCTGGTTTTGATTTCAAAAAGGACTTTGGAAAAGCGATGGTTTGGAAACGTTTTAACCATGAGATGGTCGAAAAAAAGGAGGAAGGAGTTTTGGTCATGGTCGAAACAAATGGGTGACCCAAATCCTGGTGTTTTCCTAAAACTTTTCAAAAAGGTTTTCCAAATGTTTTACAAAAGGTTTTTTCAACAAAGATATAGAGATATGCTATACCTACAAGAGAAACTAGTTTATAAACGAACCTCTCAGGGAGCCATCCTATCACATCCATATTGCATATCCTTTATTATTGTCCTCTTAAGGTGGTTTGCGAGTACATTCAAAGTACTCACCGGCATTGTCCCTGGCTATCTACTTGGCCAGACTTTTCAAAAGCAAGAGGAATGATGGAGGTTGCTGATGTCTATGTGATCTAAGCCGTTTTCCCATTTAGTTGCCTGTAGGTTAAGGCATGACATGGGCTCTACGCTTGAAGACTTCCGCTATTTGTGTTGTAATCGCCATAACGGCCACTCTGTAAGTTCTGTACTCGTTACTTTTTGGATGTTGTAATGATACTGGTCGGTTATGCTCATGGCTCACTGATCATGAGAACATTAATGGTATGCATAACGGGTATTCTCGGACTGTAAATCCGGGGTGCGAAATTATATGTGGTAAGTGCATCCATAATTTCTATTACCTCTGCAACCACTTATAGCAATAACCTACTAGTCTCATACATGGAAGAAAGAGAACTAATGATATGCATAGTGATGTCACTGTTAATCCC
This sequence comes from Avena sativa, assembly GCA_916181665.1. Lineage (NCBI taxonomy): Eukaryota > Viridiplantae > Streptophyta > Magnoliopsida > Poales > Poaceae > Avena > Avena sativa. The sequence goes on from OV702279.1 coordinate 89,658,647, forward strand.
AAGTAAATCCCTCACATACAGCCGTACTACCCCTTATGTCACTAGGGTTCCCAACCAGCAGATCGTTCATCACTCACACTCCCTATTCCTAGATCAATCCTCAGGGTCTTGGGTACCTGAGAAGTCCTTAGACTGAGGCAAGATAGGTTACAATTATCATCATGTCATACAACCTAATACATGATCCCATCTATGTCAAATAACATGCACAAAAGTCTACATGGCTAGGCCGAAGCCCTTAGCCAGAGGATAATTACTCACACATAGAGATGAAATCAACAATCATAAACATTGTAATAGAGATCATAAGGTTGATATCAAATAGTCTTAGAATGTCGCCAATTGGAGAAGAGATCTACAATTATAAGTGGTGGAATATGACTATGGTGATGGAGAAGGGTTTGGAGATTTAGATCTAGATCTATTCCTCTGGTGTGGTGGCTTCTGGTGGCAGGGAGAGTTGGGGTTGAAAAGAGAGAGATCGAGAGAGTTTTCTCGTCGCCTGAAGCCTCTTTATATAGGGGTACCTTCACGAAAGTTGTTATGTTTTAGCTAATAGAATCGATGGCAACTATATGTCCAGAACTATACGGACGAAATTCTATTCCCGCCGTACAGTTGGTCGTTAAGCCTTATGGATCCACTTCACGCCTCATGGTTTCTTTGACATGTTGGAAATCTCGTATCTTTGACTTTTTTGTTTTGATTCCCATCATTATACGTCATTATCTGTGTAGTGAAAAATAACAAGAAAGGATTGCATACCCCTTTGATCATTATGAATTAGGGCAAGGTTTAGAGAGATATTTCATCAAATATATGAATAATGTCTCGTTTAAATGTGAGTGTGGATGGCTATATTTCATAGCCATCAAATGTCAAGACAAGATTCAAGACCTCCCAAAACGTCTGTACTTAGGATAAGTATCATCAATGTAGGATTCCCCTTATGGCGCGTAGTCACCTCTTGGTACCTATATTACGTTCCGCTTGCTTGTCATGTGCTAATGAGAATTCTTGAAATTTGTTGCTTGGCTGCCTTGGATCATTCGAACCTCTTGTATGACCCACCTTGTTTGTATATCCCGACGCTAACCCTCTTAAACCAATAAACTGAAACCTCTCCTCAGCAGGATGGACACATGTAGCATCCCAGTTGTCTAACACCTGTAATGCTACTTGATCCAGTAATAAAAGGGCCACTTCCTACATATAATTGTTGCATCATGCTCATGTCATCATGCCACCTTGCATTTGAGCATCATACAAAAACCCTTTTGCTTTGGTTCTTATCTCATATGCATTAATATCTGTATTTGCCTCTTGATATTGTATTTGGTTCTTGATATATTGTTAAATGCCCAAGTTGAGTTGGGGGCATATCTCTTATTGACTCCACCACCTTTTTCTTACCACCTTTTAATTCCACCATCCAATTAACATGAGCTTGGAATTTTAAATGAGTTTACCTCTAGCTCATGTGGGTTGGGTGGATTCCACTCATAATCTTATGCTTGGCCTTTCCCACCTTTTGGGAATGCATGGAATAATGCCCCATGATTTTATGTTGTTTTCACAATATGAACACAGGGCATTTATTGTTTGCATGGGCCATGCAACTCCACCACATCTAGGTCTTTCGGTTTTCATTTGAAGTTCTTGGGTGGATCTCTCTCTCTCTCTCCTTCCTTTGCTTGGTCTAGCTAGGGCCATGCAAGTACCACTTTTCTCTTGCCATTTGAATGTTATTTGTAATGCTTGCATGAATCACCTTTTCTTCTTTTGCTTGATCTTGCTTGGCTTAGCAAACCCGCACCTTTACCCCTCCTTCCTCTATCTCCCTTGCTAACTCGAAAACCCTACCTCTAACCATCTTCCCCATCTAAACCCTAAATACCCTCTCTCTTTTCTATCTACCTAACCCGAGGCTCTCTCTCTCGGCCTCCCTCCTCTCTCTAGCTTCCTCCCTGCCTTGCAGGCCCCACCTAACCCCCCTGGTGCCACCACCCTCCCATGTGCTACCCCTGGTCCCTATCTCCCTCCTAAACCCTAGCCACCCGAGCCACCCCTCTCTTTGGCATAAAGTAGCCCATGTGCTTCCCCTCCCCCACGCCATCTACCTGCCCCCTCTCGTTCTTATCCTTCCCCCTTCGCCTCTAGCCTCCCCTAGATCCCCCAGGCAGTCCCCAGGCCTCTCTTCCTCCCCCTGCCTCCCTCCTTCCTCCCCAGGCAAGCAACCTCTCCACCATGCCCCCTCAACCCTAGATCGGCCCTCTCTGCTCCCCTTCGCCCCAGAGCGCTCCAAGGCGAGCCAGGAGCCTCGCCTGCTTCCCCTGCATCGCCTAGGACCGCCGGAAGTCATGGGACCTCGCCGGAGGATCGTCGCCGCCGCCGTGGCCGCGAGCCCAGAAGCACTCCTGCCGCCAGCCTCCTCGACGATCACCTGCCCCTCTGCCCGAACCAGCCCCGCCAACAAGCCTCTGGTGAGCCCCTCTTCCTCCCCGACATGTCCCCCGTCCCCCTAGTGCACCATATCGTCGCCGGCCGTCGTCGAGCACTCTGCGTGCGCGCGCACCGCCGCAGTCACCGCCTCCGTGCGCAGCGACGTGTCTGCAGCCGTCGAACCGCCTCTGTTCCTCGACGAATACCGGCCAGCAAGCCCTCCCCCGTCGTTGCGCCCTAAATGGAACTTGTAGCCCGATATGCCCCCGTCCCTTTTTGTTTTACCGTCTTCGTCTTTTTCGCGCTAGAGGCGTCGCCATCGTCGTCTGAACGCCGGCAGATCGCCGATGCCTGCAGAGCGGCGCGCCGCTGCCGTTCCGATAGGAATTGCTGTTTTGCGCTTAAGTCCTCGTAGTTTCTCCCGCCTAAACCCGCCGTCCCTCGGATCCCCACCTGTCAGCGTCGGTGTTGTTTTATAAAAAGGCTCCCCACCTTTTCACAAACCAACCCGCGGTCCCATGCCCCTCCCCACCTGTCAGTCTCTGGCCGCGCGCTCTGTCGAGTGGCCCAGTCAGCCCTGTGACCCCACCTGTCTGCGACTAGGGCTAGGTTTAGCTGAGTGTAAAATGTTTTCTGTTTCTGTTTAAATTCAAATCTTTTCCTAATTACTTCAAATTCGAATATAATTCTGTTTTAAATAACTTTTCAAATATAAATCCAATTAATACAAATGATATATGTTTCTGAACCAGAAAAATGTAAGGATTTCAAATATGCTATTCAAATTACCTTTTGCACATTTAAAATTCCAAATTGAATTAAATTACAACAAATGCCACTGGAACTTAAATAATTAATAACTTTTGAAATATAACTCCGAATTTAACAAATGATATGTCTAAAATGATCAGCTTGACGAGACCTTTATGTTTATGCTATCCTTGACTTCATTTGCAGCATGCATCATGTAAATATATAATAAACAGCAACTAGTATGACAACAAAATGTGATCCAAAACCCTTTAAAATGTTATTTCTTGTCTTCCACACCTCACCCATGCCATGCTACTTTATTGCCATGCAAATGGTGCATCATTCATCATGGCATGATTGTTTGCTTGACGCATCTTATTCATATGCTTGTGCTCTATATTCATGTTGGCCCTTGTTTGTTTGGTTTTTCTCGGATAGACTCTGAGCAGGGAACATATCAAGAGAACCAGGAGCACTACCCAGATCCGTCTCTCGCTTCAACTGAGTTGCCAGGCAAGCACTACCACATGCTTGCATACATACAGTACCTATTGCCTCTATCTTATTCTTGCATCATTGAGTCGCGATTGCATTAAATTGAATCCCAAGTATTGCATAGCCGTTACTTTAAACCCCACCAAGCTTGTTCCTCCATCCCATGAGCCATTACTACAGGAGTTGTTTGAGCCATGCGAGTCGTAGAACAGCATGTGTAGGGTTTGTGAGAGTCTGATGGATAATGAGGTACCTAAACAACTTAACCTGAGTAGTAATGGGATAACTAATGAAAGTGGCACCGGTGAGCAACATCTGCTATTTGGTTCTTCCTGCTCACTTGTGTCCCGTAAGACCCCGAGTACTTGATTCCTGTTCCAAGATTTATCGCGCTATCCACATCCGGGAGGTATATGGGACCCCCCTGAGCCAGAGCTTGATTCAGTCTTATTTCTCGGGGCCACAAACTAGTTTGAGGTTTTATTTACTATCCTGTACTTATGCCATGTTTTACTGCTTTATTTAAATTGTGCGACAGATAGCACCTGTACTGTTTAGGTAAGCGGAATGTTTTCGCGGTATCGACAATCCCAGTTTTGGGTTCCCAGTCGTTTACAGCCATTGTCGCAAACCTCGGGTCCGTCTCGGAGTCAGCTAACTTCGTTGCGGGTGTACTCCAAGGGGTGCCCCCCTGAAATATTTCTGAATCCTGTGATTGCTTTGTCGTGAAGGCCTCGTTGGGTTTTGATTTGGTTTTTCCGAGGTTGATCGAGTGTGTGTTGCTATTTGTGCACCCCTGCAGGGTAAAACTTTCTGAAAGCCGTGTCCGCGGTTATGGACGACTTGGAGCACAGTTTCTCGATCATAGACAAGCATAACTAAAGTACCGCTTTTAACTTGACTAAACAACTGACTAGTAAATAGTGCAACACTCATGGAATGGTTAATAAAATTGCCAACGGATGGGGGTTGTTCGTCCGCTTCCTCGTTGGTAAGCGAGGAGGAGGATGGATCTGATGGTATTACTGTTATAACTGTTGTCATTAATTCACGGACATCCGTCTATCATTGGTTAGGCGGATGGTTAGCGAGTATCTATAGAACTGCTAGGGTTTATCTTTTGCTGCAATTGCGTCACCCCAGGTTGTGTCCCCTTTAGAGGCATAAAGTCTTGCTGAGTACCCTTAGGGTCTCACACGATAAATTATTGGTTCAGATGAACAGGTACCCTCGCAGGACGGATACTGGGTTGAAGAGGCTGATGATGTGGGCAACGATCGTTCGGTGTAGAGATTCCGGGAACGGGGATCCGTGAGATCTGTGGGCGGGATGTGCTTAGTTCTATGGCATCTTATGCCGATTTGCTTCTTATCCGTACTCGGACTATGTTTTGCCGCTTCCGCTTGATACTCTGATGTGTGATGTATGAGGAATTATCCTAAAATATTATATCTATCTAGGTCATTTGAATCTTGCCGTATGGCGTTGCTATATTTCCTTTCTTTTAGATGGTATGGCTCTGAGGTACTCTTGTATGGTGGCTTGCATACATACTCATTTGTGTATGTAGTTGATCCCTTCGCCTGCCGATTACGCCGCCCGTACAGGTCCCGTTGAGTTGGAAGTGGTTGGGACGGCCGAAAGGTCTACCCGTGAGTGGCTTTTGGGGCCCCACCATACTATTTCAACCACTACCGCTCATACAGGCTTGTATCTAGGAGCGTAATTCACCGAGGTAGTTACAATTGGTATCAGAGCCATCCCGACCTTCAGGGTCTCAGCCAAACCGTCGTTGTCAGTCTAGCAAATATTTTGGTAGTTATGTATACTAGGGAAAAACAAAACGCGAGAGTAGGACTGCTTCCACTTTTCTTCTTACCCACCCACCCTTTTCTGGTAAGGAAGTGCAACGTTTTCAATCCTCTTCTTAAAATTCAAACTAGGATTCACGTGTTCTGGGTTTCCGTAGTACCATAGGTTGTGTGTGTGTGTGAGTGTGTGTGTAATCCCTTGTCTATCTGTTGCATCCAAGTTGTTATCTAATCAGCCTTTGGTTATCAACTGTTGGTACATTCCATACCGACAGGCTTTTGCAAACCGACGCAATCTGTCTTACTCTTTGTATCCGACGCTATCTTGTTTGGGGTGTTCGTTTCCGTAGTTACCAATCTTTAGGTTCAACGTGAGAAGAAGGGGTTAGGATATGTGTTCCACTTATTCATGTGCGGAGTAATGCTTTGAGTGCGGGATGGAGTCGCGACCATACCACTACTCTTATCATTCGCTTTTGTATATTGAATCGGTAGAGTCACTAATCTTGATTCGTTAAGTAATTTTGCGCATCTATTGGTATTTTAATGCCGAAATTTGTGGAAATTTTTTTTCTTTGATATATTTGTGTACCACACTCCTTTTCAGTCGTGTGCGATATGCTTAATATCTTCTAGGTGCTTTGAACTTTGTTGATATTTTAATATCATCTTAGTAATTTGTATCCCTTAATCTTGGTTAATTCCATCTTGGTACTATTTTGGATTATTATTATTCTCCATTATAGTACTGACTTCTGTTTTATATCAATCTCAGGATGGCTCCACCACGCCGTTCAGATGAGGACATACCACCGGAGTTGGGGGCCGCATTGTCAAACATAGCCAATGCCTTGGCAGCAATGCAGCAGAACCAGCAGCGTTTGGAAGAGAGTGTTCGGAGAAATGAGTTTGCTCCACTCCCTCCACCTCCCAAGCGGGGCGACATCAAGAGCTTCCTGAAATTCAACCCTCGTCAGTTTGATGTTTCCGATCGCCCACTGGATGCGGATGATTGGTTACGTGAGACGTCAAGGCTTCTTGAGACTGCTGATGTTCCTGAGCAGGAGTGGGTAAAGTGTGCTACTCACCTTCTAAAGGGAGATGCAGCTCTCTGGTGGGAGAATTACTTGAAGGCAAGCTGCACTGGTTTTCAGCCTACCTGGGGACAGTTCTCTGGAGCGTTCAAAGAGCAACTCCTGTCAGAGATTGTCATGGAAAGGATGAAGGAAGCGTTTCCCAACCTGAAGCAAGGAAATGATAATGTCAACACCTACATCAGGAACTTCATGAATCTTTCTCGTTATGGTGGTGATGAGGTATCTGATGACAAGAAGAAGCAGAAGAGGTTCAGGCAAGGGCTCAATGCATCGATCAAGTATGCAATCACACATGCAAGGCCGGCATCTTTCCTGGAACTACAACACACAGCTCTGCAAGAGGAAGCAAGCAGGCAAGTGTTTGAGGAGTCCAAGAAACACAACAGGGATGCATCAAGCTCTTCAGTTATGGCAACTCCTTCTAAGCGGCATGTATGGGTTCCTAACACCCCACCGTCGCTCCCGGCTTCACCAAGACCTTCAAGCTACGCGTCAAGGCCACCAAACTCCATCACTGCTGCTCCCAGGGGCTACACCCACAACTACCCTGGAGCGCCTGGCGGAGTCCCTGGCTATGTTGCTCCACGTCCACCTGGTGCCTGCTTCACGTGTGGAGATCCTGGACATCTGTACGGGAACTGTCCGTTGAAGAACAGAGCTCTTCCTCCACCCCCGCCAAGATCTGCAGCAAGCTCTCCTATGGTTCGTGCACCACCACCTCGGGCTCTCAACATCAACACCAAGCCCGGGTCTGCGGTTGCTCGTGCCAATTGTGTCAACGCCGCTCAAGTTGAGCATGCACCTGGAGTGGTGATGGGTATGCTTCCCGTTAACTCAGTCCCTGCACGAGTTTTATTTGATTTTGGTGCATCGCATTCTTTTGTTTCTATCAAGTTTGCAAGTGCGAATGGGTTAGCGGCGGATCCTCTTCTCAAGCGGTTAATGGTTCTTTCTCCTGGAGCAAATATGTTAGCATCTAAGATCAGTCATGGCAATCAAGTTGAGATTGGTGGCTCTTCGTTCTCGGCTTCTTTAATTGTTCTGGGCAATTCTGACATTGATGTCATCTTGGGCATGGATTGGTTGACGGCAAATGCAGCTGTGATTGATTGTGCTGAACGCTCGGTTTCTCTGAAGATTCCTGAAGGCCATATAGTCTTTTCTCCAAGTCTGACGCCTGCTGTCCAGCTTTTCTCTTTGGCGGCTCTGAATGATGATGCTATGGAAGCTATTCAGAGAGTCCCAGTGGTCTGTGAGTTTCCGGATGTTTTTCCTGAAGAGTTGCCGGGTATGCCTCCGGATCGTGAGGTTGAGTTCGTAATTGAGCTTGAACCTGGAACGACTCCTATCTCCAAGCGGCCTTATAAAATGGGTCCTGCTGAGTTGGCTGAACTCAAACGACAGCTTGATGAACAAGAGAAGTTGGGTTTCATTCAACACAGTACTTCTTCTTGGGGTAGCCCAACAATCTTTGTGAAGAAGCGTGACAGGACTGATAGACTTTGTGTTGACTATCGGGCTCTCAATGCTAAAACCATCAAGAATAAATATCCCCTTCCGCGGATTAATGATCTCTTTGACCAGCTAGCTGGAGCTGTGGTATTCTCTAAGCTGGATTTGAGGAGTGGTTATCACCAAATCAAGATTCGCAAGGAAGATGTGCCTAAAACAGCTTTCACCACCCGCTATGGCCTGTATGAGTACACGGTGATGTCTTTCGGTCTCACCAACGCACCGGCTACCTTCTCGAGGCTTATGAACTCGGTCTTCATGGAGTACCTGGATAAGTTCGTTGTGGTCTATCTGGATGACATTCTGGTCTATTCTAAGTCCAAGGAAGAGCATGAAGAACACCTGCGGTGTGTCCTAAACAAGCTTCGTGAGAACCGCTTGTATGCAAAGTTCTCAAAGTGTGAGTTTTGGCTGCCTGAAGTAACCTATCTTGGTCATGTAATCTCTGCCAAGGGCATTGCAGTCAACCCGGAAACTGTGAAGACAATTGTTGAATGGCTTCCTCCTGTTAATGTCAAAGAAGTGCGGAGTTTCCTCGGTTTGGCTAGTTATTGCCGTCGCTTCGTTCAGAACTTCTCGAAGATAGCGAAGCCTCTTACCGATCTCCTCAAGAAAGGCAAGAAATACCTGTGGACTCCTGCATGTCAAGCAAGCTTTGAGACACTCAAAGAGAAGCTCACTTCCACACCAGTCTTGGTTCCTCCGGATACATCTAAGCCTTTCCAGATATTCTGCGACGCCTCTTTGCAAGGATTGGGTGCGGTCCTTATGCAAGAAAAACAAGTGGTTTCTTATGCCTCTCGACAGTTGAAGACGCATGAGATCAACTATCCCACACATGACCTCGAGCTAGCAGCAGTTGTCTTTGCTTTGAAGCTATGGAGGCACTACTTGCTTGGCAACCGATGTGAGATCTTTTCTGACCACAAAAGTTTGAAGTATATCTTCACTCAGCCTGATCTCAACCTTCGGCAGAGGAGATGGATCGAAGCAATCAATGACTTTGATTTGACCATCAACTACACACCGGGCAAAGCTAATGTCATGGCAGATGCTCTCAGCCGCAAAGCTTATGTCAACAACCTCATGATGGAAGAGCAGCAGCCCCTCTTGTGCGAGGAATTCCGCCACCTCAACCTGGAAGTTGTGGAACAAGGACATCTCCTGAACCTTCTGGCTACTACTCTCTTGGAAGAAAAGATTCGCTCTCGTCAGCTGGGTGATCCGCACACCAGAAACATCATCTCTAAACTTGAGCTTCCGAAGTATGAGTCCTTCCACGTAGATGATCAAGGAACGCTTTTCTTCGACCACCGGATGTTTGTTCCAAACTACCCGGGTTTGAGAGAGCAAGTTCTCAAGGAGGCGCATGATTCGGTTCTATCTATCCACCCTGGCAGCACAAAGATGTACATGGACTTGAAAACACAGTATTGGTGGCCTGGTTTGAAACGATATTGTGCCAAGTACGTCTCGGAGTGTGATGTTTGCCGCAGAGTGAAAGCTGTCCATCAGAAACCTTTCAGTCTTCTACAGCCATTGAAACCTCCGGAGTGGAAATGGGAGAAAGTAGAGATGGACTTCATCACTGGTTTTCCAAGGTCGCAGAAGGGCAACAATGCAATCTTTGTTGTCATCGACAGGCTTTCTAAAGTGGCTCATTTCTTCCCCGTCAAGGAAACAATTTCTGGAATTCAGTTGGCTGAGCTCTATATCAACAGAATTGTCTCTCTGTATGGGGTTCCGCTTGAGATCAGTTCAGACCGTGGGAGCATCTTCACTTCCAAGTTCTGGGAAAGCTTTCAAAATGCTCTGGGAACAAAGTTGAACTTCAGCACTGCTTACCACCCTCAGTCGCAAGGACAAGTGGAAAGGATCAATCAGATTCTGGAGGATATGCTTCGTGCTTGCGTCATCTCTTTTGTCATGAAGTGGGAGGAATGTCTTCCTTATGCTGAATTCTCGTACAACAACAGCTTCCAGAAGAGTCTGAAGATGGCACCATTTGAGGCTCTCTATGGTCGCAAGTGCAGAACTCCGATTGGTTGGTCAGGTGCAGGAGAGAGAATCTGGTTTGGCCCTGACATTGTAACTCAAGCAGAGGAGAAGGTGCATATCATTCTTGAGAACCTGAAGATTGCTCAAAGTCGTCAGAAGAGCAACTATGACAGGAAGCACACGGATATGGTGTATGCCCCTGGTGATCTCGTGTACCTTCGTGTCACTCCCATGAAAGGCACACATCGCTTCGGTATCAAAGGAAAGTTGGCTCCTAGATACATCGGTCCATTCAAGGTTCGTGGTAGAAGAGGAGAAGTTGCTTATGCACTTGAGCTTCCAGAAAAACTCAAAGTCCATGATGTTTTCCACATCTCTCAGCTCAAGAAGTGCTTCAAAGATCCCGGCAGGACCGTGGATCATGAGCTAATCGATCTCCAAGAAGACCTGTCTTATCAAGAACACCCCACCAAAATCCTTGAGACCGCAGAAAGAAGGACTCGCAACAAGTCCATCAAGTTCTGCAAGGTGCAGTGGTCACACCATTCTGTTGATGAAGCCACTTGGGAGCGTGAAGATGAACTCCGAGACAACTATCCTACCCTCTTTATGTCTTCTTCTTCTTCCTAGAATCTCGAGGCGAGATTCCTGTTTAGTGGGGGAGAGTTGTAGCATCCCAGTTGTCTAACACCTGTAATGCTACTTGATCCAGTAATAAAAGGGCCACTTCCTACATATAATTGTTGCATCATGCTCATGTCATCATGCCACCTTGTATTTGAGCATCATACAAAAACCCTTTTGCTTTGGTTCTTATCTCATATGCATTAATATCTGTATTTGCCTCTTGATATTGTATTTGGTTCTTGATATATTGTTAAATGCCCAAGTTGATTTGGGGGCATATCTCTTATTGACTCCACCACCTTTTTCTTACCACCTTTTAATTCCACCATCCAATTAACATGAGCTTGGAATTTTAAATGAGTTTACCTCTAGCTCATGTGGGCTGGGTGGATTCCACTCATAATCTTATGCTTGGCCTTTCCCACCTTTTGGGAATGCATGGAATAATGCCCCATGATTTTATGTTGTTTTCACAATATGAACACAGGGCATTTATTGTTTGCATGGGCCATGCAACTCCACCACATCTAGGTCTTTCGGTTTTCATTTGAAGTTCTTGGGTGGATCTCTCTCTCTCTCTCTCCTTCCTTTGCTTGGTCTAGCTAGGGCCATGCAAGTACCACTTTTCTCTTGCCATTTGAATGTTATTTGTAATGCTTGCATGAATCACCTTTTCTTCTTTTGCTTGATCTTGCTTGGCTTAGCAAACCCGCACCTTTACCCCTCCTTCCTCTATCTCCCTTGCTAACTCGAAAACCCTACCTCTAACCATCTTCCCCATCTAAACCCTAAATACCCTCTCTCTTTTCTATCTACCTAACCCGAGGCTCTCTCTCTCTCGGCCTCCCTCCTCTCTCTAGCTTCCTCCCTGCCTTGCAGGCCCCACCTAACCCCCCTGGTGCCACCACCCTCCCATGTGCTCCTAGAAGCACTCCTACCGCCAGCCTCCTCGACGATCACCTGCCCCTCTGCCCAAACCAGCCCCGCCAACAAGCCTCTGGTGAGCCCCTCTTCCTCCCCGACATGTCCCCCGTCCCCCTAGTGCACCATATCGTCGCCGGCCCTCGTCGAGCACTCTGCGTGCGCGCGCACCGCCGCAGTCACCGCCTCCGTGCGCAGCGACGTGTCTGCAGCCGTCGAACCGCCTCTGTTCCTCGACGAATACCGGCCAGCACAGCCCTCCCCCGTCGTTGCGCCCTAAATGGAACTTGTAGCCCGATATGCCCCCGTCCCTTTTTGTTTTACCATCTTCGTCTTTTTCGCGCTAGAGGCGTCGCCATCGTCGTCTGAACGCCGGCAGATCGCCGATGCCTGCAGAGCGGCGCGTCGCTGCCGTTCCGACAGGAATTGCCGTTTTGCGCTTAAGTCCTCGTAGTTTCTCCCGCCTAAACCCGCCGTCCCTCGGATCCCCACCTGTCAGCGTCGGTGTTGTTTTATAAAAAGGCTCCCCACCTTTTCACAAACCAACCCGCGGTCCCATGCCCCTCCCCACCTGTCAGTCTCTGGCCGCGCGCTCTGTCGAGTGGCCCAATCAGCCCTGTGACCCCACCTGTCTGCGACTAGGGCTAGGTTTAGCTGAGTGTAAAATGTTTTCTGTTTCTGTTTATTCAAATCTTTTCCTAATTACTTCAAATTCGAATATAATTCTGTTTTAAATAACTTTTCAAATATAAATCCAATTAATACAAATGATATATGTTTCTGAACCAGAAAAATGTAAGGATTTCAAATATGCTATTCAAATTACCTTTTGCACATTTAAAATTCCAAATTGAATTAAATTACAACAAATGCCACTGGAACTTAAATAATTAATAACTTTTGAAATATAACTCCGAATTTAACAAATGATATGTCTAAAATGATCAGCTTGACGAGAACTTTATGTTTATGCTATCCTTGACTTCATTTGCAGCATGCATCATGTAAATATATAATAAACAGCAACTAGTATGACAACAAAATGTGATCCAAAACCCTTTAAAATGTTATTTCTTGTCTTCCACACCTCACCCATGCCATGCTACTTTATTGCCATGCAAATGGTGCATCATTCATCATGGCATGATTGTTTGCTTGACGCATCTTATTCATATGCTTGTGCTCTATATTCATGTTGGCCCTTGTTTGTTTGGTTTTTCTCGGATAGACTCTGAGCAGGGAACATATCAAGAGAACCAGGAGCACTACCCAGATCCGTCTCTCGCTTCAACTGAGTTGCCAGGCAAGCACTACCACATGCTTGCATACATACAGTACCTATTGCCTCTATCTTATTCTTGCATCATTGAGTCGCGATTGCATTAAATTGAATCCCAAGTATTGCATAGCCGTTACTTTAAACCCCACCAAGCTTGTTCCTCCATCCCATGAGCCATTACTACAGGAGTTGTTTGAGCCATGCGAGTCGTAGAACAGCATGTGTAGGGTTTGTGAGAGTCTGATGGATAATGAGGTACCTAAACAACTTAACCTGAGTAGTAATGGGATAACTAATGAAAGTGGCACCGGTGAGCAACATCTGCTATTTGGTTCTTCCTGCTCACTTGTGTCCCGTAAGACCCCGAGTACTTGATTCCTGTTCCAAGATTTATCGCGCTATCCACATCCGGGAGGTATATGGGACCCCCCTGAGCCAGAGCTTGATTCAGTCTTATTTCTCGGGGCAACAAACTAGTTTGAGGTTTTATTTACTATCCTGTACTTATGCCATGTTTTACTGCTTTATTTAAATTATGCGACAGATAGCACCTGTACTGTTTAGGTAAGCGGAATGTTTTTGCGGTATCGACAATCCCAGTTTTGGGTTCCCAGTCGTTTACAGCCATTGTCGCAAACCTCGGGTCCGTCTCGGAGTCAGCTAACTTCGTTGCGGGTGTACTCCAAGGGGTGGCCCCCTGAAATATTTCTGAATCCTGTGATTGCTTTGTCGTGAAGGCCTCGTTGGGTTTTGATTTGGTTTTTCCGAGGTTGATCGAGTGTGTGTTGCTATTTGTGCACCCCTGCAGGGTAAAACTTTCTGAAAGCCGTGTCCGCGGTTATGGACGACTTGGAGCACAGTTTCTCGATCATAGACAAGCATAACTAAAGTACCGCTTTTAACTTGACTAAACAACTGACTAGTAAATAGTGCAACACTCATGGAATGGTTAATAAAATTGCCAACGGATGGGGGTTGTTCGTCCGCTTCCTCGTTGGTAAGCGAGGAGGAGGATGGATCTGATGGTATTACTGTTATAACTGTTGTCATTAATTCACGGACATCCGTCTATCATTGGTTAGGCGGATGGTTAGCGAGTATCTATAGAACTGCTAGGGTTTATCTTTTGCTGCAATTGCGTCACCCCAGGTTGTGTCCCCTTTAGAGGCATAAAGTCTTGCTGAGTACCCTTAGGGTCTCACACGATAAATTATTGGTTCAGATGAACAGGTACCCTCGCAGGACGGATACTGGGTTGAAGAGGCTGATGATGTGGGCAACGATCGTTCGGTGTAGAGATTCCGGGAACGGGGATCCGTGAGATCTGTGGGCGGGATGTGCTTAGTTCTATGGCATCTTATGCCGATTTGCTTCTTATCCGTACTCGGACTATGTTTTGCCACTTCTGCTTGATACTCGGATGTGTGATGTATGAGGAATTATCCTAAAATATTATATCTATCTAGGTCATTTGAATCTTGCCGTATGGCGTTGCTATATTTCCTTTCTTTTAGATGGTATGGCTCTGATGTACTCTTGTATGGTGGCTTGCATACATACTCATTTGTGTATGTAGTTGATCCCTTCGCCTGCCGATTACGCCGCCCGTACAGGTCCCGTTGAGTTGGAAGTGGTTGGGACGGCCGAAAGGTCTGACCCATAGCCAACCAAGCCTGTTTGTGGTAACATCTATTATCATTTAAATATTCCACTGCTAAAAATTGTTAAGCAGATGTTATTACCTAACCCTAATCCTCCCAAATATCGGGACGAGATTATGTTAAGGGGGAAAGGTTTGTAACATCCCAATTTAAGCAACCCTGATTTCTTGTCCAAATGGCAAAAATCAGGTGGAACAAAAACTTTTTGTTGTTATATGTTGCAATGCTTGTTTACTTGTTTTACTATGTTCATGAAACTGATTGTGTATTAGATAATATACTCCTTACCTCAACCTCAGTTGACAAAAACTATTTTACAAAAGAAATGTCTTGGCTCAACTTTTATATTCTCAAACGTTCTGGCATTTCAAACCCGAGCCAAGATGACTTTGAGACAACAAACTATGTCACTAGTTTCTATTTACAAAAAATATGGAGAACTATATATAATCTCCTTATGTTTTCAAGACAGAACTTTCATCTACTCTTGTCCCTAGGTTTCCCAAAACCTTTCCTAAAACCTTTTTATTCCAATCTTGGTAGAAATACCAAGAGGTCCTTATCTTACTTAAAAATGCAACCTCTTCAAAATACCAATGTTTAACTTAATCTAGGATTGATGGTAACCTCAATAGTATCTATATTGTTTAGCAAGATGAATTGCTTTGATCTGTTGTGTGTGATGACTTGTCTGCTTAGGAACTGGAGTGAGCTAATCTAGTAGCTCATCCCTTAGGACCAAACCAATGGTTAAGATCACCAAATCTTGAACCAAGCCTCTTAATATGGATCTACCCTAAGCCACTCAAGTGATCCTCTAATCTACCTAACTAGATAAATCCTGAGATAATCCCTTGAATTAGCATCAAGCTCATCAAAGACCAAATACAAGCATGGATCCCTTCTACTCAACCTACACTTAAATATCAACCATTTGATGAGGAGTATGGACCCTTGCATCCTCTCCAAATCTTTCCCTCCATCATACTTGTCCAAATACACTAATCTGCCAATTTGGCTAAGTCTAGAATCCTTAACTAGATTCAATCTTTGGAACTCCACCTATTCCAACCTACGTGAATTATTGAGAATGTACTTGAACCATCTTGTAGTACCACATTAGTACTAACAAAGCCCACTCTGACCCTTGGCTAACCTCTTCTTGTACACACTCATCCTTGGTGGTTTTCCAGGTAAGATAATAACCTTTTCTACAAATCTTATCATCTGGCCTACTTTGGCAGAATCTCATATCCATATGCTATCTTCTCTTGACCAACTCTCTGCATGGATATGATCTACTAACCATGGTCTATCAACCCACCCTTCACTTGTTTCCAATCGAGATCTATATTTCTTAAACCCACCTGGTTTATGAGGCATCATGACTCATCTGCTATGGCAGCCTTATTTTCAACAAAGTTTGCCATTACTTATATATCACATCAAATACAACCAAGTCTAATCTTGATTCTATGATCATCTATATAACTTGAATTATCTATCCATCTATCCCTTGTACGAAGGTGAGCTCTGCGCTCATTAATCCGACAACGTTTAGGTGGTATAAAAATATCAGAATCCTAGATCCTTCAACATCTAGTTTCTTTACTTCTCAAGTTAGGATTTAAAAACCCAATGTTGGTTATGATACATACTTCAAGTTGATATCATCCACCTTGGCTAAAAGCATCTGCCAAATCATTCCCATAATTATTTGGAACGTAAAAATAGTTAAATTCCTATGTTTGCAAAATCTTCAAAAACTTCTCTATGAAGGAAAGTTTGTTTTTCTTCAAACTAATTTTTCAACTCAGGGCACATCTGAATCCCTTATATCATATTTTATCTTCCCATCTCAAAAATAAATATTCTTTAGATCCTTTATTAATTATTTTTGCCCTTTTTCTTAAATGGCTGAAACATGAAATAATAACTTAAGAATACTTTTCCCTATCAATAAATTCCAAGAAAATTCCCCAATGTATTATATGGTAATTAGGACCATCTCACCGCAAAAATCCACCTTGTCTAATGAAAAATATCACATTATCTTCTATAAACCCTTTCTGCACTTTTTGAAATAGTTGGTTTTAAGTGGACTTAAACTCCTTTGAAAAATCTAAAATAAATCTTGGAGAGATAATTTCATCATAGCTACACAACAGTACCATTTATCCACTTTGACCCATGTAAGCTATCCAACTTTATTCACAAGCACCCATGTGATCACATGTTTGCAAATTCATCAAACCTAGAGCTAAACCCAAAATCAAACCATCACCAAGGCACCATTACTTGCCGCAGGACAAACAGTCCCTCCTGGTCATGCTACACTATTGAACTCTCCCACTTTCCCCCCTAGTTCTTGGAGGAAGGAGGAGAAACAAAACTATATCATTTCTTGCCCCTCTTTAAAACCACAACAGCTACCACCCCTGGCATACCACTCAACCAGAAACCACTCCCCTCACCCACAACAACCTCCCCTAGTTTCCACCCCTCCCCCTTTGCTCTCCATGGACTTGTTCCACCATGGCCCTCCTCTCTTTAGTTTATAAGGGAACCAGCCACCCTAACACCCTCTTCTTCTCATTTGCCCCGAACCACTCCCACTTACCCTCCAGAGCTCCGTCTCCGTCCCCCTTGCTCTTCCCTGCTTGAGGGAGAAGAAGAGAGAAGCTTTGGCCTCCTCTCAAAAATCGAACAAGGCTCTGTCCCCTCTCTTTTTCTCTCTCTACATGTCACCCTACCTTGCTCTCATACCTCCCCTTACTCCCCCTTGTTTTTGTTTTGCCCAGGGAAGCCCCTGGAAGCCTACCCGTGAAGCTCCCGAGCTCCTCCTTCGGTGCACGCGCGCGAGCAGGTCCCCCGATGTCGAACCCCCCTGTGCTGCCCCTTGTTGAGCATGTCTTGGTGCACTGCCGCTCCTCCGCCACATCTTCATCGTCTACGAGCCCCTGGTAAGATCCTTGCGCCTCCCAATCCTCACTAGATTTTCGGCCTCCCCATTCCTGGTCGAAGGAGGACGAAGAACGGGCGCTGTCGGATCCAAATCGATTTGGTGGCCTAGATCTCCCAATACCCCTTCGGGGCGAAGTGGCGCTGATGGGCTGGCCCGCTTGCCGGCAAGGAAAACACCCTCCCGTGTGCGCCGGCAAGCTGGCTAGGCCAATTTGGCTCTGCGGTCGAACCCCCCTCCAGATCCCAGCCTAGTTACCCCTAGCCTTTTTCTTCTAGGATTTTTTTTATAGATCTGATTTTAACTAGTTGGTTTAAATTCTTTTGAAAATATAAATCAACCCCATTTTCCCAAATCTAAATTTTTTAGTGTTTTTGAAGGTTTTCTTTAACATGTAGTACAACAATTGGAATCACATCAAAATCTCCTGTACAATAAATCTGAGGAAAAAGACAAAAACCCTCAAGTACTACCTTTGGGAATTTCCTAAGGGGATTGTATTAAATATTTTGAGATGATTCCAATTCCCAGTGAATAAGTCCATAAAACACTACTTATTTATCCAAGGAAATAATTTTTGGAGCTCTGGATCTTTTCTGGTGAATTATTTCCTAAAACTAGAGTTCCTAGCACTAGAAAATTCTTTATAAATCAGTGAAAATTGATAAATAGTGAATCCACTTTTTTTGGTTCCATTTAATCAATACATATCTGCTAATATCCTATTTGCACAATGTTACCATAAATAATATGGACTTTCTCTAAAAACCCTCATCCTAGGTAGTTACTAGACCATAAATCCTAAGGAATCATCTCCGAATGCCTCCAAGGCTTTTTCCAATCCCATAAAACCAATCATCCAACACCCTAATGTTGATATCATGTGATTAACTTTGTCTTGTTGTACTGTTGATTGCTTGTATGCCTTGTATTGATTGGTGTATTGTTTGTATGCATGTATGCTCGATAACGGCGATACTTGCGATTGTGTGACGCCGAGAAGAAGGGAGTCTTGGATCTTATTCTTTTATTATTATTATTTGTATTCTGGTTTTCTAAAGAATTCCAGGGACATCTCGCTGGTCATAGCCAAGCCACCTTCTTGCTCATAAGCCTTTAACCTACTATTTTACTTATGCATGTTTAACCTTACAGTTTATGAAACTACATTGTTTTTCTATCTAATGTTTTATATCTGGTAGTGGCTTGGCTCCTCCAGTCAATACCATTTGTACTAATAAGTACAACCCTCTTGACGACACCTACCTTTCCCTAGTATGATAGATGGTGTATAACACCATACCCCTATGGAGACCCCGTTTTAGCCAAAGAAAAACTATAGGATGGGAAGACCCCGGTAAAGTTTTACGAAAATGTTTTATGCTAAAACCTTGTTGAGGGTTGACCTACCAAGAGAAATTTGAGATAAGAAAAAGGTTTTATTTTACAAAATGGTGGAAGAAAGAGGAGGAAAAATGTTTATGAAAACACACCCGGTTCTTTGCAGCTTTAGCTATAACAACATAACCCGTGTAACCACATTACCCTGAAGTGGGACAGGGCTGGGCTTAATGTTTGCTACTCTAGTGTGGGAATTCTCACAACTACTTATAAGGGATCAGCTCCCTCTATTTCTGGGCTTCCTTTACAAAAATGGTCAAATGTTAGGCAGTCACCTAGAGGAAGCAGGACCACCCATGTGAGTGGCTGTGCGATACTATGAGCCTCTCATTGAAAGTGCTAGCTCTGGAGGAGTTGGGTGCACTCCGGTTGTTCTGTGGATCCTGATATCCATGTGTTGAGAGGAACAAATCATATGGTAGGGCCCATGCTAGAGTGGCATTCGGAGAGTCTCGGTCGGTTACTCGAGCAACAATCAGTAGGGATCAGGGCAGCGTACCCGTTTGGTCTGGGAAAAGTGTACAACCTCTGCAAAGTGTAAATCTATTCGAATAGACGGCTCCATGGTTATGGATGGTTGGACAAACTACTGTAGAGCGGTGTTGGTTTTGTTTTCAACAAGGATTTCAGAAAATGTTTACTAAAACCTAGGGGTCTGGAGGACACCGGAGAAGGAGATGTGATACTAGGGAGTTGATGACTGCAAGTGCATAGATCATTTGTAGCTAGTCTCGAAATAAAGATATCGATCCCATAGGGATTAGTAGGCGAAAGACTAAAATGCTTTTAACTAAAACAAAATGAAGTACTTAAGGAATAATTATAAGATGCAAGAAAAGTAGAATTGTTTTTGGGTTTTTGGTTGGTTGAAATAGTAAAGTAATGTAAGGTAAAACTTAATGCAAAAAATAGTAATTGCGTATGTAAGAAAGATGGAAACTGCAATAGGGGAAAGGCATTTTCAGGGAGTGGTGGATACACCTCTAGCAATTTAAACTAAGTGATCAAGATTATTATAACGAATATTCTCATGATATGCTTGTATGTGGGAGGAGCTCCATATATGGATGATGAGGTAGCAACCACTGCTCACACGAACCTTCATAACCGCAGTTGACAGATAAACGACATCAATCGTCTTATCCCGCTATTAAGGGATTTCTCCCGCGGCATGGACATGGCTTAATGAGTTCTCTTTGATTACCCAAGTTAGTATGTAAAGGATGACAACGACTTTATAGTCGCAGTAAGTGCTACCATCCCTCCGTCAAACAATAACTAAGCCCCTTCATCGAGTCCCCGTGAGAGGAAAATATTAAGGAGGTGTACAACTCCCACCATTAAGATGATGACAATTAACACATACATATAATGATGTATAACATAATAATCTCTATTTCATCTAAATCATATAATAGGGTTTCTCCATCTCCCCAAGAACTAGTGATCTACTCATACATGGAGGTAGACAACATCATGACAATGGTAATGGAAACGATTATCGATGAATAGTACTTGTATAAATCCACAACTAGTGCAATAATTACATCAAGATCTCGATGGGATGGATGGAGATGATGGTGGTGATGGAGATGCAGCGGTTGATGAAGATGGAGATCGATGCCTTGGCCTTCGAGATATGCTTAGGGCAAAGATGGATACCTAGGGCAAGTTCCCCCTCTAGATCCCTTTCGGAGGTGAGGTTTGATGTCTACCCACTTCTATTCTTGTAGGCAGTTGTTGGGCCTCCAAGTGCAGAGGTTTGTAGAACAACAGCAAGTTTCCCTTAAGTGGATTACCCAAGCTTTATCGAACTCGGGGAGGAAGTGGTCAAAGGTATCCCTCTCAAGCAACCTTGCAATCAAGATACAAGAAGTCTCTTGTGTCCCCAACACACCCAATACACTTGTCAGGTGTATAGGTGCACTACTTCGGCGAAGAGATAGTGAAATACAAGTGGTAACGGTGCCAGAAAATAGCTTGATAGTGAGGTAAGTACTTAAGGCAAAAAGAAGGAAGCAAACAAACATGCAACAGATCTAGTTGTGAACGGTGTTTTAATGTTTAGAAACAAGGCCTAGGGATCATACTTTCACTAGTGAACACTCTCTCATATAAATATCATATCTTCATGATTCTACCCTGAACTACTCTCCGGTTGGACACTATAATCCATGGTAGGGCTATAACAGCACACCTCAAAGTCCGTCTTTCCCAATCTAGATAACACCACACTGTCACCTTGAGCGCTAGATGGTTCCAACAAACACCACAATTTCATAAAGACAACCAACAGAAAATATACTCATGATAAATATAGATGTAGCCTAGCTTAAGTGCCACACACGGCGCGCACGCTGTCACTTTCACACACGTGGGGAAAAGCATAGATCTATTAAAGCACGATGAGTATTTATGTAGACTCTAGGCTAAGTGCCACCATGGCGTGCACGCTGTCACTTTCACACACATGGGGAGAGCAGAGATCTATTGAAGCACTTGAGTAGCAAGGTAGATCTACTTGATTACAAAGCTCATGACAACAATATGATCATGCATAGAGAGAGAGAGATGAACACATAGCTACCAGTAGAGCCTTAGCCTTGAGGAAGAACTACTCCCTCCTCATCACGGGAATCAGCAACGACGATGGAGATGGTGGTGGAGATCGATGGAGATGGCTCCGGTGGCAATTCCCCATCCCGGCAGGGTGCCGGAACAGAGACTTTCTGTGCCCCAAATCTCCCCTTCGGTGGCGGGGGCGCTACGGAGGGTTTCGTGGATTTCTTCTGGATGATTTACATGAAGGAGGCAAGGTCGGTGGAGGGACAGAGGGCCCACTAGGGCTGGCCCGCACCTAGGGGGCTGCGTCCACCCTGGTGTCCTTCTCCACCTCTGCTTCTTGGTTCTGTGTTGCTCCGGGAAAAATAATGACTTTGGCTTTTGTCCCGTCCAATTCCGAGAATATTGATTTTCTGCATTTTCTGGAACCAAAAACAGAAGAAAATAGGCAACTGGGACTGTGGCATCTTGTTAATTGGTTAGTCTAGAAAAACATATAAAAACATCTCAAAGTGTAGACAAAACATAGCAAAGTTGATACTAAACAAGCATGGAACATAAAAATTATAGATACATTTACGACGTATCAAGCATCCCCAAGCTTAACTCCTGCTCGTCCTCGAGTAGGTAAGTGATAAAAAGAATAATTTTTGAGGTGACATGCACCATCACAATCATGATCAAACCATTTGCAAGCAATGAAAGCTGGGTTCAAAGAACTCTAAACATGAGCATGAAAGATGAAGTTATAATAACAAGACATAGTAACTACGTTGCAACATGAAAGGTTACAAACAAAGATCATGAATAACATGCATTGAAAAATGTTTGTTTGTTTCACATACAAAAACATGGCATAGTGGCATTCAACTTGTCCCTCATGGAGTAGCAAATATATGCATAGGACACCTTCAAAGTTCATAATAGTTAATATATACAAATATCACAAGAACAAGTAATATCAACAATATGCATCAATCAATAAGTTTTGGGACACTGTACATAGAAATAAGAATGGCAACTATGCTCTCTTAACTGGTGCCTAAAGGATAGAACGTGAAGACTCAATATAGTGGTGGAAGCAAGGCCCTTCATAAAGGGAAGTAGGAATTTCAAGTCTCAAAAAGAGCTTCCAAAAATTATTGTACTTTTTAGCTTTCAGATCTCATTGCCCCTATCATAAGCATCTTGAAGTGATTAAGGTTAAAGTGAACAAATATGGAGTATATGCTTGACAAAGTATAAGTTGGCAATCTCATGTCCCTTGAATACGAGGGCCGCTCCTCATGCTACTCAACTTTAGTCACCTGTAAGTTCTTGTCATAGTAAGTACATATGTATCATAGAGAACCGCCAACGGGGTACCCCTTGCACATGGTACAGGAGATATACCATAACCAAAATGACAAGGCAAGCCGACAATGAACATCTCAGCGATATTTTTATTTACTATGTGCATAGCTTTTTATTGAGGATGCTTCACAGAATGCTCATTATGGTGATGCTGCAAGTTTCCACCATGATTAGGCATGGCTTAGGCCAGCGGCCCAGGCGTTTCTCTAACACAAAATACATAACTCCATGGAGTTACAAGATCCCTCTTTATTTCACACCGGTGACATCCATAGACAAAAGAACATGATATCAACTATGTACAAAGTACAAGTGCAATGTTGAAAACGTTCCCCATGACAGCATGGTTCTGCTAATTCCAACGGATAAGTGCAAGCATATACAACTTAGATGACACAATGGTTCAAGTTTATTAGGGGCAAGGAATAAAAAGTGTGCCATCAAGTTCGTGAGGGCCTTAATCACTAAGTTTTCACATGACAAAATACTTTTTAATTGGAAGATAGCTGAAAACAAGAATATACTTGGAATGGTGTAACACACCATGCATAGGAGTTTATAGTGGACACTGTGGAATAACTTGGTTTCTTGGGAGTTGGAAGCATGAGTAGAGCTTACTCATACAAGTTGGGGTTAGCAAAAGACTGGGAGAAACCAACTAGGAGAGCAATAATGGCCATAATCATGCAGAGCGATAAAACATTACTAATCAATGCATGGAGTGGTACTACAAGTCAGGACAAAATGATCATAGAGCCTATGGTGACTTGTTATAGTCATAACATGGTGTAAGCATGTGCCAAGTCAACCCAAACAAAGCATCAAAGGAGAATACCACAATACTATGCTTTTGTATGCTAAAACAACGCATGATTCCTTCAAAGCACACTAAGCAATCCCAATTGTTTGGAACAATACATGATACATCAATAATCACTAAGCATAAGGTCAAAACAATACCTAGCATGTCATGCTAAAGTCTAAGTCATAGTCAATTCAAGATCCTCTTGCACTTTCAAGCAGGAACTTCCTACTCCTTTCCAACACCAATCGACTTATTTGAAACAACACAGCGAGAACGGGGGTACAAACTACTTGATTCAAGCAAACTAAACAACTAAGCAAAGCAAACGAAAAATAAGACGCTCCAAGAGCAACACAACAATGCATGAAACAATAAAAACGAAGTGTCTAGAAAGACCTGAGTTTTTTATTGATGAAAAAGGGGATGCCTTGGGCATACCCAAGCTTTGACGTGTTGGGGATATGCTATATGGGTATCCTCATAGCATGTCTCCTATCCGGATAACCCGGGTGGCCCATAGTTGGTAGCATGGCCTATGGCCTGCTGGGCGGCCCAGTTAGATGGATCCAGAAGGGAGGCCCATGCCGGATAAAGGAAGGCTACGGTTGGTGTCACCGACGTACCCAGAGCCTTGTAGTGCAAGATACACAAGAATAGTAATAGACGGTGTAGGACTCTGTAACCTGTCCGGCTAGGACTTTTCCCTGTAACCCTAGGACCTGGCGACTATATAAGTCGGGCCTATGGGAGCCTTTAGGGCAGAACCTAGTATCGATTCATACAACCTCGCATAGCGAACCAATCCTTGTAACTCGGCGTATTGCCCTTATATATAGTGATTTATAGCAGGAGTAGGATTCCGCCACCGTTGTGGGATCTGAACCAGGGTAAGCTGTGTTACCTCGTACCTGTAAACCGTCCGCCTTCCCCCACGTCTCTAAACACGCACTGTGAGGACCCCTCCATGGCGTACTCGTCGGCAATACCATGACAGTTGGCGCCCACCGTGGGGCAAGAGGCACTTCAGGCTCTTCAGCGGGCGAGGACCAAGATCTTCGCAGGAATCAGCGAAACCGTGGCCATCAGTCGCATTCTCTTCTCTGGCAATGTTCCGATCATCCCTCCCGACAAGTTCTAGATCCCAGCAAAGACGAACCCTACGCGGTGCTCGATCGTTCCTATCAGAGACATCCACCTCTTCATTGGCGAAACCGACTCGGGCACTAGTTCCCTGGGAGTCGGAGGAGCATCAAGGCCCGCGCGGACCGCCTACGGGCAGGATACGTTCGTGGAAGGATCGATGTCGGATCTTTCTTCGGAGTTTGCCGGCAAAGATCGGAAAATTTCAAGGCCCAACCAAACCGCCCCTGTGCAGGATATAAAGGTGGAAGATCGCTGCAAGTCCACGGCTTAGCCCGTGCGTCTGGACAGCAGAGATCCAAGTTCGTCGGCATGGTTACCATGTTCGATCTGGCGCGTTGCGTTCAGAGAGAGGGTGAAAACCCCCACGATTACCTGGCCAGGTGGCTCCGTATACGAGCCGATCTAGCCCACTACCCCAATGATGATGCTATGTATCACTTTGTGGAAGGACTGGACCATGGCACGCATCTCCGACATTCTCTAAGGCAGAAGGTAAGGCGTCAGGACGCCTTACCTTCGAAGGCATGGTGAACACCGTCAACAACTACACGGAGGCTGAAGCAGCGGCTCAGACAGCGCTTGCGCTCATTAATGGAGCCCCTCCGATTCAGCCACCGCCACCACCGCCTCCGGCCGCCATCGTCGCAGCTGCGCCGCCACCTCCAGTCATCATCGCTGCTATTGCACCTACACCGCCCGTCATCGAGGAAATCCTGGCACCCTCCGACTCTATTATTGACGCGCTTTATGCTGACTTTAGTGCAGATTCAGAGGAGATAGATTTCAGTCTAGAGGAACTTGACTCCGCCATGCAGGAGATGGAGGAGGATTACACGCGCGACGAGCAAGCCAACAATGTCGTCACTTCTCTAGAGGTGTTCGTCACCATTGGGACAGCGATGGATGAAGACCAACTTGAACAAGCTCCGCCTACAGCGCTGGAAAAAGGGAAGGGGCCACTTATTGCTGCTGACGATGATCGCGCAAAGGTCATGCCTCCTCCGCCTAACCCAGTGCAGCAGCTGCAGGAACTCGGCACTGGCCCGAGCAACAACAACACCGCAAACTTGCCGCCTCCAGCATCTACGTCTGCTGCATCCCAAGTTACTCCAGCTGATAGAGTGATGCACGACAATCTCCTCGTTGAGCCACTGACCGTAGCTCATATCGGGAACGTGACTCAGCTTGACGAGAAGCGCTAGCAGCTGTTGGAGGAAGTGCAGGCATCACGGAGCAAGGCGCTAAGCTAGATCGAGATCTGATCAACGCGCAGAAGTCCCTAGAGAAAGCTAGAGCAATGGAGGCTGAGGACAAGACTCTACTGCAGAAGCAGCAGAAGGCTAAAAAAGCTCCGGCTCGCGTCATCAACGATCCTGGTGTATGGCGAAACCTAGGATGGGCTCCCTCGAAGCTGGCACAGGCCAAGCCATACATTGACAGTGAAGGCAAGCAGGCGATGCCCACCCCACTCCTTAACCTCGCAGTTGCCAAGACCCTTCTGGAGCAGGATAGATCACCCGAGGCAGTGGAACAGGTCTATGACCTAGTGGCCAAGACGGTGAAGCAGCAGGAAAAGGCCACCTCTCAGAGGCTTGAGTCTGACCCAGCACTTTGCCAGTCTAGCCAGTATAAGCCGCCAAGGGACGGATCTCCTCTTGATGTCGGGTCCCAGACGGGTTCATCAGAATGAATACGGAGGGATGCGCGCAACAGGAAGGATGTTATCCCCATATCCTTCGACCACGGAGAAAAGGCCCGACCTCGTCGCCCATCGCCACCGCCCCGATACCCCCGACATCGCGAAGATCACAAGGCTCACCATCGTACGGATATGCCCCCGCCAAAGCAGTGCGGCATCGTCATCCGCAACAACGCGGAGCAGACCCGTCATGACGAAGAGCGCAACCAAGGACACAAGAGCAGGTCGCGCCATGATCCTCCGCGTCCGACAAGCAACCGTGACAGGCGTGATGCGTTGCAGGAGGGTAACAGCAAGAAGGCTAACCCACCGCCACCTCCGCCTCTGTCACTACCAAGCAGTCACCATGGCGGAGGAGGCCCACGTCGTTCACGCAGCCCATCCCCTGTTGACAAGACGAAGAAAACATGGAGCCATACGATGCACGTTCGCGGATCGATAAGATCCACGAGGACCGGGAAGGACCATACCCGGGACCACGTTGCTTTGGACCTGCAATACGGTCCGCAACTTACCCCAAAGGTTTCCGGATTGACAAGACCATCAATCCCTATGACGGCACCTCCAAGCCAGCCACATGGTTGCAGGACTACGGAAACGCGATGGAGATTGCCGGAGGCAACCCCAACGTCGACGTCAAGTACCTCCCGTTAATGTTGGCGGGCACGGCCCGTCAATGGATCAACGACTTGCCGGAGAAATCCATCTGCAATTGGTTGGACATGCAAGAAGCGTTCACCAAGAACTTCGAGGGTACGTACAAGCGTCCCTGCACTATTGGCGATCTATAGCGGTGCGTGTAAGAGAAAGACGAGACATCTCGCGCCTACCTCTCCCACTGGCTGGACATGAAGAATTTCTGCGCAGGAGTGCACGCTCAGACCTCCATGGCCGCCTTCATCGATGGGTTGGAAAGGGGCACGTTGCTTCGACATAAGTTGAAGCGCTTGTAGGACAATCACCAGCTTGACTTGAACCAGATGATTCAGTTGGCTAGTGAGTTCGCAGCTGCAGACGATGATGCTCGCGGCTCCCTGCCGGCAACGGCCGTTCCAACTCAAACTTGGAGGAACAGCAGTACAAAACGGAAAACCGCTCCAGAAGAAAAGCAATCTACCGACATGGTCGCTATGACTTTTGCAGGACGAGGTGATGGCGGACAACGTGGCCGAGGAAGGGGAGCCGATCGTGGGCAGCAACGAGGAAGCGAAACTACCTCTACGCCGCTCCATGTTCCCCAAACCTACGAGGAGTACCGCGATATGCCGTGCCTCATACACCTCTATGTCAACGGCAAGGCCACCCATATCAATCGACACTGCAAGTTCGTCAACGACCTCAAGGAAGACCCGGAGTCCGTCTACAAGCAAAGTCGGAAGAACAGACCACGAGGCAAGGGCAAGGGGAAGAAGAAGGAGGAGGAGTCCAACGATTCAAGTGACATGGATGAGGACGTTGACCCCAAGCACGCCGCCAAGAGAGACGACAAGGGCAAGAACCCCTTTGTGAAGAAGGCTCCAGTCTACCACACTTTCCTTGGCACCCCCACCGTCCGACAACAGAAGACCTCCCTGAGGATCCTGATGGCTACTCTCCCCC
The DNA here is from genome assembly GCA_916181665.1 of Avena sativa. Classification (NCBI taxonomy): domain Eukaryota; kingdom Viridiplantae; phylum Streptophyta; class Magnoliopsida; order Poales; family Poaceae; genus Avena; species Avena sativa. The sequence continues at coordinate 89,686,767 of OV702279.1, forward strand.
CAGTTCCCCAGTACCTGCGCTGGTCGTAGGTTCCAATTACTTGGGACAGGACGGACCACCCAGACCTTATCCCTATGGAGAACCAGTACGCCATGGTCATCAACCCCTTGATTGACAGCGTGGAGTTCACCAAGTGTATGGTGGATAGTGGAAGCAGCATCAACATCATGTACCTGTATATACTGCAGAAGATGAACTTGACGGAGGCAAACCTAAGGCGGACCAACACCATCTTCCACGGCGTAGTTCCTGGTCGGGAGGCTCGGTCCCTTGGGTGCATTACACTTCAGGTTGCCTTTGGCGATGTTAATAATTACCGCCAAGAGCGCATGACCTTTGAGGTGGTCCCCTTCAAGAGCGTGTACCACGTCATATTCGGCCGCGACATATTCCACACGTTCATGGCCAAGCCATGCTTCGTCTACAACAAACTCAAGATACCCGGACCAAACGGTGTCATCACCGTATCCGGAAGCTTTACCAAGGCAAGGTACTGCGAGATCAATGAAGCAGCCATTGCGGAAGCTGTCCTCTACAGCGAAGAATTCAAGGAGATCCAAAGCAAGGTCGATGACTTAGAGATGCCCGCGTCAAAGAAGCAGATCTCTGACTCCGCTCCTGCGTTAAAGGCCGCCATCGAGACCAAGCCGATGGAACTTGTGGTAGGCGATGCCTCCAAGGTCACCACCATTGGGACGAACCTGGATCCCAAATAGGAAAGCGCGCTCGTCGAGTTCCTCCGTGAGAATAGGGACATCTTTGCCTGGCAACCTGCCGACATGAAAGGTGTACCTAGGGAACTTGCCGAGCACAGCTTAAACATTGATCCAAAATCCAAACCAGTGAAATAACCTCTACGACGCTTTGGAGATGAGAAGAGATGCGCCATTGGAAAAGAGATAGCTAGGTTACTTAAGGCTAGATTTATCCGAGAAGTCCTCCACAGCCGATGGGTGGACAATCCTGTACTTGTCCCCAAAAAGGGAACCAATGAATTAAGAATATGCGTTGATTACACCGGCTTGAACAAAGCATGTCCCAAAGATCCGTTTGCTTTGCCTCGCATTTACCAAGTCATTGACTCGACGGGTGGATCGAAACTTTTGTGTTTTCTCGATGCATACTCAGGATACCACCAGATCAAGATGAGGAAGTCGGACCAATTGGCCACTTCGTTCACTACCCCATACGACACGTTTTGCAATGTTACGATGCCCTTTGGGCTGAAAAACACAGGGGCTACGTACCAGTGGACAATGCAACGTTGCCTTCATGACCAAATTGGTCGGAACATTCACGCCTATGTGGACGATATTGCGGTGATGTATAAAAAGTCAAATGACTAATCTCCGACTTGAAAGAAACCTTTGATAATCTCCGGAAATACAACATGATGCTTAAACCTAATAAGTGCGTCTTTGGGGTTCCAGCCGGCATATTGTTGGGTTTCATCATTTCCCAGCGCGGAATCGAGGTCAACCCGGAGAAAATCAAGGCCATCTTAAACATAAACCGTCTGACATGCCTCAAGGACATTCAACGACTAACAGGTTGTGTTGCAGCAGTTAGTTGGTCCGTCAGCCGACTTGGAGAGAAGGCTCTGACGTTGTACAAGTTGCTGAAGAAGGCAGAAAAATTCACATGGATGGACGAAGCAGATGCAGCATTGAAGCAGCTCAAGGAGATTCTTTCCTCAGCGCCCATCCTTGCAGCGCCCGAGCCTGGCGAGCCCCTGTTAATCTACATGGCGGCAACCAACCGGGTAATCAGCATCGTCATCGTGGTAGAGAGGAAGGAACCAGACTATGAGCACGGAGTTCAACGACCAGTTTACTATGTGAGCGAGGTCTTGAAGGAGTCCAAGCAGCGTTACCCGCACTACCATAAGATAGCTTATGGAGTATTCCTTGCTTCTCGAAAGCTGAGGCACTACTTTCAGGAGCACCCAATCACAGTGCTGAGCAAGACTCCACTGTCCGACATAATCAACAACAGCGACGCTACAGGAAGGGTCGCGAAGTGGGGCATTGAACTTGCCTCCTTCGAAATCACCTACAAGAGACACGATGCTATCAAGTCACATGCCTTAGCGGATTTTGTTGCAGATTGGACGGAGATGCCAGATGCTACTCCGTTGTCGGAACCAGAGTACTGGGTGATGCACTTTGACGAATCAAAGTTGCTCAACGGCTCGGGGGCTGGTGTATTGCTACAGTCACCAACAGGAGACAAGCTACACTATGTTCTGCAGATCCACTTCGAGGCTACAAACAAAATGGCGGAGTATGAAGCGCTCATTCACGGTCTACGTGTAGCCAAGGATATTGGCATGAAGCGCATAGTTTGCTGTGGAGATTCCGACTTGGTTGCCTAGCAGGTGGCTGGCACCTGGAATGCGCGGAACCCTATGATGGCGGCATATCGAGACGAAGTGGACGAGATAGCCAAGAGCTTCTTGGGCTACGAAGTCAAGTATGTACCTAGGGAGCAAAACGAGGCGGCTGATCTGCTATCTAAGCTTGGATCAGGGCGCAAGCAAATTCCACCAGGAGTTTTCCTAGAGCATCTACGCACACCATCCGTGAAGGGGGCCGACATCGACAACCCGGACAGAGCTGATTCTTTCGTCAACATGGTGACAAAGGTCCCTCCGGCTTGGACAAAATCGTTCATGGAATATCTCGAACACAGAACTTTTCCCGACGACAAAGTCGAAAGATGGCAAATAGTACGATGAGCAAAGGGTTATACCATAATCAATGGACAACTCTACAAAAGGAGCACTACTGGTGTATACCTAAAGTGTGTTTCCCAGCTAGAAGGTATGGAAATCCTACGAGAAATCCATCTCGAAGATTGCGGGCATCACGCCGCTCCTCGATCCTTGGTCGCGAAAGCCTTCCGGCAAGGATTCTACTGGCTGACCGCGAAGGTGGACGCCGACAAGCTGGTTGAGACATGCATGGGATGCCAGTATTATGCCCGACAACCACATGTTCCTGCTGAAGAATTGCGAACAATACCAATAACTTGGCCGTTTGTAGTCTGGGGCTAGACATGGTGGGAACGTTACAGACGACACCATGTGAGTTTACGCATCTGCTAGTAGCAGTTGACAAATTCACTAAATGGATAGAAGCTAAACCCATTAGAAAGCTTGATGGGGCAACTGCCCTCAGGTTTGTCCGGGATCTAGTGGTGAGATTTGGTCTCCCACATAGCATTATCACTGACAACGACAGCAACTTGTCACTCGGAGAAGTGGAAGCTTATTGTTGGGAGAAGGGCATCCGACTTGACCTTGCATCTGTGGCACACCCACAATCCAATGGTCAGGTTGAGCGAGCCAATGGATTAATTCTGCAGGGAATCGAGCCATGTATGGAGGCACCGCTACATAGAGCAGCTGCAGCCTGGGCAGAAGAATTGCCATCTGTGCGGTGGAGTTTACAAACTACACCCAACAGATCCACCGTCTACACCCCTTACTTCATGGTACATGGAGCAGAAGCCATCCTGCCTTCCGACATACTTCACGATGCACCAAGAGTTGCCGCCTACGACGAAGATGACGCTGAAGAATCCAGACGCCTAGATGTGGACCTTCTCGAGGAGGAGCACGTTTTGGCATGCCAAAGATCCACCATCTACCAGCAGAAGCTACGCAGCTACCATAGTCGCCGCGTTCGGCATTGCTCGTTTAAAGAGGTGATTTGGTGCTTCGACTTAAGTAGAAGAAGTCACAAAAATTATCCCTTCCATGGGAAGGACCGTTCATCATAAGCAAGGCGCTACTCAATGGGTCTTACTACCTCGTTGAAAATCGTGAACTGAGGATCATAAGTGTAAGCGACGTGACCCGGACGATGACTACCCGGAGCTTGATCGGCCATGGAACATAGCACAGGTACGTCCTTTTTACACTTAGTACTTTTTATCTAACTATGTACCTCTTATATGATCAATGAAATAAAGCTCTCTGGTTCACTCATATTTCTGAGTCTTTTACCTCCTTTAGTGTTCATTTTTGGATCATATAAAACTTTTATTCACAAGCTTTGCGATTGCACTTGTGAAAATTCCGCCTACGGGCGTTAGCTTAAGTTTTCTGGTCTACACATTCTTTGTCATTTTTATGTGGATTCTGGAGTAGTGAATTTTGGCACTTATTGTCGGCGATTTTGTGCTTAGGTATTGATGGTGCCATTGGGCATCCACCTGAGCGCATGGTTCCGACAATGAGTCTTCCGACTCACGAAAAGTCAAGCATAAGAACCAAAGTAATGGATAAGCCAACACTTTCTTAAACAATATATACATGCTGGAAACTAGTTCTTAAGTAGCAAGACATACAACACTGTTTTCCGCCTTAAGTTACATAAATAAGTTTTTTCCGCATACGCACCAAAGGTGAAACAAATATTACAAACTTTTTTTTCATTCCTTTGGCGTAGGCAACTTGGAAGCGGCGTCATCACCAGCAGGAGAACCACCCTCGAAGTCGGCGGTGTGAAGGGACTCAGAGGAGCTTTGGTTGCCGCTATCGATGGTGTTCATCGGCACGAAGATGTTGACGTCTACCAACTCGGAAACTCTGGTGTCATAGCCCGCGAGCGACGACAAGATGGATTCGTGGTTAATCTCTTTGCCATCATCGTCTACGTCGGGAATGCCAGAGGTCACCGTGTCGATGTCGGCATCTTCGTAGTGTGCCTTCACCATTGACAGTGCCATCCTCGCGCCAACCCGTGCACATGAAGCTTTCCAGCTTGTGATACGCTCGGGGGCTTGGCGCAGAATCTCCGAGTACTTTGCCACGGAGTCCGATGCCTTGATGTTGATCTAGAGGGGCTTGGCGATCTCTTTGGATTGCGTGATGGTGGTGTTGGTGAAGTTGACGGCAAGAACCATGCATTCCTTGGCTGGAGGAGGCGACCGGGTTAAACCCATAGGAGCTGCAAATTTCGACAAGGAGCGCATGAGTTAAAAAATTCAAAGTATCTAGACTACAGAAATCCAAGACGGAGAAAACTTATTGAAGATGTTGGCTTCAGCTTGCCAGAGGGTGTCCGCCAAGGATTCTTTCTCTTTTGGAGGAGCTTATACGCCTCATGATGGCGTTGATTCTGCTTATCGGCAGCTTGCTTCTGATCTCTTAAGATCGAGATCTCCTCCTTCAAGCGATTGATTTCCTCGGTGGCGGAGTCCTGCAGGACCTTCATTGACTCCTCATGCATTTTCAGCATGTCCTTCCTCTCCTGCTTAAGAATTTTGTTCTCGCTATCCAGCTCTTAAATGTGCTTGGATTGCTCGACAATATTCTTGGCCTTGGCAATGGTTTCTGCAAGTCGGAGAACACAAAGTACATAGTGAGTACTCGGAAAATGTGGGCACAAAACCAAGTCGGAACGCGAAAAAGAAAACAGACGCTTGTTCTTGGTGATCTGTTCCTTCAAGAAGGCAGTTTTACCATTTTCAGCTTCCAAGTCTGCGTGCATCTTTCAATACTTGTCGTTGGCCATGCCCCTCCGAGGATTCTCGTTCTGTGGAAAAAAGGAAAAAGTTAAAACGTTGGTTGGCCTGCTTGGAGCATTTAGCCGAAAAATTTCCACCTAGACGCTCGGGGGCTACAGAGAGAGTTTTTGACTTAGCAATATGCTTAGATTTTCTTTAAGCATCTAGTCGGAACTAATTCAGTTTTCGATTAGAAGCTTGGGGGCTACAGTATAAAGTTTTTAACTCGGATATATGCTTTGCTTTTCTTTAAGCATCTAGTCAGAACTAATTCAGTTACAACTAGAGGCTTGGGGGCTACAGTATTGAAATTTATATACACTGCGTATGCTACTCTTAAAGCATCTAGTCGGAATATTTCATTCCACCTATATGCTTGGGGGCTATAGTGAGAGGTTTTCTAACTTAGTCACTCTTAGAGCATATAGATGCAAAGACCTATGGTTTTCCGTCTACATCCTCGGGGGCTACAGTGGGATACTCATATGAAATGCAAAAGGCAAATAAAACTTACAAGTGCAATGATCTTGAGGTTTGTAGCACTCTCGGCCAGCAGCTTGCCAAAGGATACGCTGTTTCCTTGCAAGATTTCTGCTTGTCGGAGGAGCTCCTCGAGACCGCACGTCAGAGATGTCGGCACTACACCAGGAGACAAAGTAGTGCTATCCGGCGTAAGAACCGGGTAGACAATCTTTGGATACTCTATAGTTTTCTTGGGTGCAGGGGCGCCGCCTACGGCAGAAGTACCAGCTACCACCACCGCCTTACCGCCACAGATGGCATCCTTAGCCGGAGCTTAAGCCATTTGGTGGGCGTCACTCTCCTGCGTCGCCTGCTCACCGACAATAGCAACTTTGGTAGAGGCACCTGAGTCCACTTCCATGGCGGAAGGACCAGATGCCTCCTTAGCTTGTGAGCTTGTCGGGGCAGACGAAGGCTTGACGGAGGGAGTGGCAGGGGAGATGGCGGGAGATGCATCGTGATGCAGCATGTCCTTAATGTTTCTAGAAGCCCCCAATGTTTTGGAGGTCTTCTTCAGGCTGGTCGTGGCTTTCTTCTTGAAACGTGCAAAATGCATAAGTACAAGAACAAGACAGATGAATAGACAATGTCGGCGGAAAACAAGCTTACACAAGTGGCGGTGCTTTGGCAAAGGGGATCCCGGTAATCTTTCTTTTCTCCGCCTCCATGGAGGATAGTCTTTTTGGAGGCTCCACCCTCCGTCTTCTTCTTCTTACCTCCATCGGCAGCGTCAGAGGTGGAGCTCTTCCGCTTTCGCGCCAACGGAGCATCATCGTTGGACACGACCGTGACTTCCTTCATCTTTGGATCGTAGATTTGGGCAGCCAGGTTGTCCTCCTCTAGATCGCTAAGCTGTTATGTAAGAATTCACCGTGTTAGATGAGATGATATTTGCTAGACGGAAGAACTGGAGTATATGTCATACACGGAAAACAAATAACTGCCTTTGGGAACTTTCCGTCTATGAACATGTCGTAGGTGATGGTGAAGCCACGCTTATTGTCCTTCACCTTGACGATGTCCTTAGGGCGGAGCTTGACAGAGTCACTCGAGAAGTTGTCCACGGAGATGCGGAAGCTATCCCTTCTATTGCTGGTATACTCGTGCATGAGCTTCGCGCGGTGCTGCAGAGGTTGGATTTGCCTGATGAACCAGCACATGGCTAGGTCCAAGCCGGTCAAACCCGTCTCTACGAACCATTCTATCCGCCTTATGGCGTGGGAAGCATCGAGGTCGGAGGTAAGGGAGGTCTGGGATCTCCATGATGAGGCTTTAACGGTGGCTCCATCTACGAAGTCCGGGTATGTTACTTCTCGTCCAGCCAGAGGGATATATGGGACGTAGAAGTAAGTATGTTGCTAGTTTTTGCAACACTCGTGGCCGACGATGTCGGGGAACCGCCAGCCAGGATGGATCTTGAAGCTTATGGTGCCGCACTTCCTAAGTTCGTCCTTGCTAGCTCCGGCTTCACGCTTCACGGTGAAGAAGTACACGAAGAGATCTAGCCTAGGCTTTATCCCTAAGTAACCCTCGCAGAGCACCGCGTAGTTGCTAAGCGCTAAGATACTGTTGGGAGAAAGGTTTTGGGGCTGGACTCTATAGTGGTTCAAGACGGAGAGGAAGAAGTTAGAGATGGGCACGGAGACGCCGCGTACCAGTTGGGCTTTGAGGTACACTTTTTATCCGGCTTGGGGAGAAGGTGTCACCTCGCCGGCCGGCGCCGCCCGCAAGGCGAGCCCCTCCGTCGTAGGTTCGTGATGTCTGAACCACGCCAATCGCCGTTGTGAGAATTGAGCTCCTCCTCCAACGGCTCCAGCGCCGCTGGTGGACTCAACCACCGCCGAGACGGGGATGACCAAGCCCTCTGGGGGCACGACGACAGAGCTCGTCGACTTCGCCGCGGCTTCGCTCGACGCCGCCATGGAAGGGGAAGTGCTGCTGCAAGCCATGGAGTGAGTTTGGAGGTGACTGGTGCGGATTGGGGCTAGGGTTTTTCGTGAGTTTGCGCGGAGAGCTCGAGGAGGCACGTGCTGGAGGAAGAAGACGATGCAAGGAGAGAATGAGCTGAAAAGTAAAAAGTTCTACCGCAGTTACTATTTATCATCTCCAGCATCAAGATTCGTGCAGCTTAATCGGACGGTTGCCGCGTAGACGACGTGTTCGTGAACGTGCGCGGAAATTTTGCCACGTCCCCAACCGTCGCCACCAACGGTTCGTATCGCTCGCGCGGGAAAATCGGACATGATTGCATTCTCTGCATGTGTGAGTTACGAGGCATCGCTGACCTACGCCTACGTCGCCCTAGCTGACATAGGCAGATGAGCCGTCACATCAGAAGATTCCGGCATGGACGGATCCAGTCCGGCTATGGAAGAGCATGATGGAAGATTCAGCATTTCTCCGACTTACAAGTTGAAGAGGGAGAAAACCTTGCAGGGTTCTTTGGGAGGACTACAATATATTGCTTGACGATTTGCCGACATTCATCTAGACGGAGCATTCTACATGAAGAGGCAAGACGGCGCAAGATCTCGGAGTTCTCCGGGGGCTACTGTTGGGGATATGCTATATGGGTATCCTCATAGCATGTCTCCTATCCGGATAACCCGAGTGGCCCATAGTTGGTAGCATGGCCTATGGCTGCTGGGCGGCCCAGTTAGATGGATCCAGAAGGGAGGCCCATGCCAGATAAAGGAAGGCTACGGTTGGAGTCACCGACGTACCCGGAGCCTTGGAGTGCAAGATACACAAGACTAGTAATAGATGGTGTAGGACTCTGTAACCTGTCCGACTAGGACTTTTCCCTGTAACCCTAGGACCTAGCGACTATATAAGTCGGGCCTATGGGACCCTTTAGGGCACAACCTAGTATCGATTCATACAACCTCGCACAGCGAACCAATCCCTATAACTCGGCGTATTGCCCTTATAGTGATTTATAGCAGGAGTAGGATTCTGCCACCGTTGTGGGATTTGAACCTGGGTAAGCTGTGTTACCTTGTACCCGTCAACCGTCCGCCTTCCCCCACGTCTCTAAACACGCACTGTGAGGACCCCAAGAAATATGATTTTTTATTGATGAAAAAGGGGATGCCTTGGGCATCCCCAAGATTTGACGCTTGTACCTCTTGGATATTTCTTGGGGTGACACCGGCGTGGCATCCCCAAGCTTGAGCTTTTGTCCATTCTTCATCTCATTACATCATTCTTTGTCTACACCCTAAATGTTTCATTCATACAAAACTTCACACAATCTTCATTAGCAACTTTAGTGTATTCAAAAGATAATAAACCTTTGGGTTTACCTTTGGAATAGCAAAACTTTTCACTAAAAACACAATCTACTGTAGCAAATCCTTCAAAAATCTAAGTTCCCCAAAAAGATAACTCAAAAATGAATCAACAAGAAGCAAATGCAAACAATGGCAGAAATCTGTCAAAACAGATGAGCAGGTAGAAACCGATTTTTTTCGAAAATCTTCTGTTGCTCAAATAAAAAAAGTGTTGAACTAATGAATGGTAGCTAATATACTGGGGGATTTATTCTTAAATTTTCAGCTCAATCCGACTTACAGAGACTCCTCACGAATTTTTATGGTGGAGGACAGAAATCTGTTTTAGGACCGCAACTCCCCAAATCTTACTTCCCTCTCATTAGAGGTCATTCTTGGCACAAAAATCAAACAAAAAGGATAACGAGAGGTCATTACTGAAGTAATAACTTCCAAGACTCAAGAAAACTCTTGGGTTATCTCCCAAGAAGTACTTTCATTTAATGCCTTTAAGTTAGGCTTGATAGCTTGAGAAGATGCTCACATAAGAAATATGAGTTGAAGTAAAAGAGAGCATCAAGAAGAAAATTCAAAACACATTTAAGTCTAACCTACTTCCTATGCATAGGAATATTGTATGCAAATAAATTCACAAAGAACAAAGTGATAGGCATAGGAAGATGAAACAAGAGTAACTTCAAAACTTTCAGCACATAGAGAGGTGTTTCAGTACCATGAAAACTTCTACAACCATATTTTCCTCTCTCATAATAATTTTCAGTAGCCTCATGAATAAAATGAACAATATAGCTATCACATAAAGCATGCTTTTCATGATCTACAAACACATAATTTCTATCAAGCTCAAAAATAGTGGGATTAAAACCTTCACAGGTTTTACCCAAAGTAGATATTTCAAAAGGATCACAACAACATAACATTCATCCTCCTTTGGTAAGCATGGGGGAAAATTAAATAATGTAAGGGATAAAGAGTTACTCTCATTAGAAGGTAGGCATGGGTAGATAATTCATTCTTCCTCCTTTTGTTCATCACTCCCCTCCTCTTTTTCATCTAATGAGCTTCCAGCTTCAACAATTTCTTCTTCCATAGGCTCCTGCAAGGCATTAGTCTCTTCCATTTGTGGAAAGCATCTATTAAAATATTCAAGAATATAGCCATTTTATTCCTTGTAATTATCAAAGTAAAATTTAAGAATCTCATAAACCTCATATTCATAAGGTGCATCATCAGTATTTTCAAGCAAACTAGCAAGTTCCAATGCACCCTTGAAGGCAATAAATTCTTCAATTTGTTCCACATCATAAAAGTCATAATTTCCTTTAACATAAAGTATATGGTAACATTATCATTATACTCACATTGAAAAGGCAGGTGTTTATACCTCCTACATCAACAATCTTTATCAAAGCAATAAGTAACATTATAAGTAGAGCACACCTCTCTAGCAATAGTATTCAATTTATCAATTTTTTCCCATAAGTGTTTCCCTTTTTGTGACAAACATTGCTCCTTATAATAATACTCTTATTCTTCCGTGAACCCACCTTTCCAATAAGAACTAGTTTCAAAGAAACCATCCATTGATAGAAAGCATGACCAAGAAAGGCAATAACAGACCAGCAACTAGAGCAAGAACTAATTTTTTTGTGTTTTTGGTAGGAGAAAGCAAACCAAACTGAACTAATTTTTTTTTTGCAGATTTTGATAAAAAGAGGCAAACAAACCAAACAAAAGAAACTAAGAAAACAAAAAAAAAGTAAAGAGAAAGGTTTAGGAGGACTCCCCTTGTGAAAACGTCCTTAGACTCCCCGGCAACGGCGCCAAAAAATAGCTTGATGTCTACGCACTTATATTCTTGTAGACAGTTGTTGGGCCTCCAAGTGCAGAGGTTCGTATAACAGCAGCAAGTTTCCCTTAAGTGGATTACCCAAGGTTTATCGAACTCAGGGAGGAAGTGGTCAAAGGTATCCCTCTCAAGCAACCTTGCAATCAAGATACAAGAAGTCTCTTGTGTCCCCAACACACCCAATACACTTGTCAGGTGTATAGGTGCACTAGTTTGGCGAAGAGATAGTGAAATACAAGTGGTAACAGTGCCAAAAAATAGTTTGACGATGAGGTAAAGACTAAAGGCAAAATTAAGGAAGCAAACAAACATGCAACAAATCTTGTTGTGAACGGTGTTTCAATGTTTAGAAACAAGGCCTCGGGATCATACATTCACTAGTGAACACTCTCTCATATAAATATCCTCTCTTCGTGATACTACCCTGAACTACTCTCCGGTTGGACACTCTAATCCATGGTAGGGCTATAACAGCACACCTCAAAGTCCGCCTTTCCCAATCTAGATAACCCCACACTGTCACCTTGAGCGCTAGATGGTTCCAACAAACACCACAATTTCATAAAGACAACCAACTCAAAATATAGTCATGATAAATATATATGTAGTCTAGCTTAAGTGCCACACACGGCGCGCACGCTGTCACTTTCACACACATGGGGAAAAGCATAGATCTATTAAAGCACGATGAGTATTTATGTAGACTCTAGCCTAAGTGCCACCATGGCGTGCACGCTGTCACTTTCACACACATGGGAAGAGCAGAGATCTATTGAAGCACTTGAGTAGCAAGGTAGATCTACTTGATTACAAAGCTCATGACCACAATATGATCATGCATAGAGAGAGAGATGAACACATAGCTACCGGTAGAGCCCTTAGCCTTGAGGAAGAACTACTCCCTCCTCATCATGGGAATCAGCAACGGTGTTGGAGATGGTGGTGGAGATCGATGGAGATGGCTCCGGGGGCAATTCCCCGTCGCGGCAGGGTGCCGGAATAGAGACTTTCTATCCCCCGAATCTCCCCTTCGGTGGAGGCGGCGCTACTGAGGGTTTTGTGGATTTCTTCTGGATGATTTAGGGTTTTTGGGTCGGAGGCTTCTTATAGGCGAAGGAGGCAAGGTCGGTGGAGGGCCAGGGGGCCCACACCCCCTATGGGCGCCACCAGGGCTGGCCCACGTCTAGGGGGGTGCGGCCACCTTGGTGTCCTTCTCCACCTCTGCTTCATAGTTCCGTGTTGCTTCGGAAAAATAATGATTTTGGGTTTTTTCCCGTCCAATTCCGAGAATATTGATTTTCTGCCTTTTCTAGAACCAAAAACAAAAGAAAACAGGCAACTGGCACTATGGCATCTTGTTAATAAGTTAGTCCAGAAAAACATATAAAAATACCACAAAGTGTAGACAAAACATAGCAAAGTGGATACTAAACAAGCATGGAACATCAAAAATTATAGATACGTTTACGACGTATCAAGGTTTTCGGCGATTTCTGGGTGTTCTGTATGTCGTCTTCCCGAACCAGTTGCACGGGGTGAAACTATTTGAGGAGGCAGAGGCAACGCCAACTATATGGCCACAACTACACGATGGAGGCATGTATAGTTGGTCTTCAACTCTTCTTTGTCCTTTGCTTAGTTCGGATTTTCTTCTGGTATTATTAATATTTCCCAAATAAGAGATTTACATAGTTTTTGGCTCCTTTTCACTACAATATAACTGCTTCAAGAATTGTGTCCATTGGATCCATCATCTGATCAAATCCTGGTGAAAATAAGCATAAAACGTGCGTGCGAACGCCATAAATGAAACATACCACCTTTTGTGTAATATTAATAAAGACATGTTTGAGCATTGCATGCATGCATAATACTTGCACTTTGGTTTAATCAGATAAGAACCAACAAAAACCCTAATTTTGTTCCCTCTCAAACCATTCAAATGGTTTTCATATTTTAAAAATTAGTTCAAACAAATGGAGCCCAAAATGGTCTACAAGGGCCCCTAAGTATTTTATACATTTTATAATAGTCCCTGGTTTTTTTAATTATCCAAAACAGAATTTGAATTGAAAATACAAACAGAAAAAGAAAAAACACAAAAGAAAAGGTTTTAACAGAAAAAGCTAACCCTAAATCTATCTGGGCCGCAGCCCAGCAGCCTCTCTCTCTCCTCTCCTGTTTCCTGCCGCCCACGTGTGCCCGTAGTTGTCCCCCACTTCTCCTCTTCCTCTCCCTCTCTCGCTGGAGCTCCATGGCCGAAGAACCCTAGCCGCCAGTCGCCATCATACTCGCCGTCTCCGGCCACCCCATCCCAAGCTGACACCACCATTGAGTTCGCCGTGCTCGACTCTCTCTTCCTAGCCCCTCCTCTCCCTCGCGCACGACCCCAATCGGCTGAATCGACACCTTCGGTCGTTGTCGGTCTCTGTCATCACCGTCGTTCCCGAGCTTGCCTTGCCTCGCTGTCAAGCCCGTTGTGCTCGCTGTGAGCTACTCGGCACAACGGTGGCCTCATTTTCCTCTCTCTCCCCCTGTACCGTCCTCCCCACTTGAGCCCGACGCCGCCGCCGTTGGAGCTCGTCGGAGGCGACACTCCGGTGACCAATAAGGAGCGGCGCCGCCACTAAAGCGCTTAGCGCGTCAGCCCGCGTCCAACGCACCCCTCCGCGCTGCCCCACAATCTCCCTAGCGCCAGCCTCGCTCTCGATCTGAGAGCTTGGCCATTGCTGACGTCATGCTGGCATCACCATGATGCAGTAAACCATTTTCTTTTCTTTTATTTGTTTTCAGTAGTTATTTTCTAAAAATAATAAATCATTGACAGGTGGACCCTACCTGTAAGATGTTTAATATTTTTCATAAATGTTTTCTAAAATTAATAAAATTCTAACATGTGGGCCCAACTTGGAAAATAATTTAAATATTCCAAAAATAATTTAAAATGAATTAAAATGGAGAAATTCATAACTAATTCATTTTAAATCAGAAAAATACAAATAATATATCAAAATATTCAGAAAAATAACATCTATGTAATAGAAATAGAATTATACATTGTTAACCAACTTTCATGACAAGTTTAATTATATGAACCAATTGAACCCCATAGGTGATTTCTAGGATCCCCTGTTCTAGGGTTTGGACCTCTCGGACCCCGTTTAAAATGACCAAGCATGTTATATGGTTCATTTAAACACTATTTAACTTGTCATATCATCCATATTGTATGAGAATAGCACATTCCATGTGTTGAATGTTGTGTTTCCTTTCCGGTGATTGGTTCTTCGCAAATAGGAACCGAACCCGAGGCTGAAGTCAATGCCACCGAAGAGCAGTACCAGTCCAACAACGGACAAGACAAGCGAAGCACCACTCATACATATGAATCCTATGTTTACAAAGTATTTCATTATCTCCATATGCATTCGGTTCAATAGTCTTTTATCAGTAGATACAGTATGGGTTATCTTTTATCAGTAGATAGAGTCTTTTATCGCCATACGCATTATCAGATGCATGTTTCCCTTTGTGAACTAAATTCCGTAGGGGTTAGTAGCATGGAAAACAAAAAATCTATCACATGAACACACACAAGCCAAGATCGATCTACTAGATTGTAGCAACGAGTCGATAGAGTACTAACCCTCGAAGATCCAAAGCGGTTAACGCGAGCAGATTCTCGTGGGTGACGTAGTCGTACACTTGCCGATCTCAAGATCATGTAGACGATCCTTCCGGCAAAGCTTCCGCAATTGGTCACACGTTCGGTACTCGATGAAGACCTTCCTCTCCCTTGTTAACGCAGGCAACAGAGGTTGTAGTTCTCTCCTCGCGATTCCGGGAGCACGACGGCATGGTGTCGGAAGTAGAGTGAAGATCCCACAGGGCTTCACATAAGCCGGAGCGGGTTATGGTGGAGAATTAGGGTTTCTGGATATCTAGGGTTTAGAGTGCCGGAGAGGAGGAGGTGGAGTTGGCGGCGGATAGGGCGGCGACAACGAATCGGCGGTGGCGCGACGGTGGCGGTGGTGTGGGGAGGGGATGGTGTTGTGTATCCTTGGGGCACCCCCTACCCTCTATTTATGAGAGGGAGGGCATATTAGGAGAGGGAAGTTTGAATCCTTCCCCAACTCCATCTCCTAGTTGGCTTGTGGTGGAGGGAAAGAAGGATTCTTTCCTTCCTCCACCAGGATACATTGTCCCGGTTTGACTTTTCAAACTTGCCTTTTGACTTTCAATTTGGAGCTTAATTTCTATCTTGGAAATGCCCAACCAAGTGACCTAGGACATGATTCAATCATTCCACTTATCCATGAAACATTCTTGTACTCTTCCCCTTCTGGTCCGGTAAATCATCTAGACCCTTCTAGAACCTCTCCGATGAAACAATTGGAATCATTCCTGAACACCGGAATTGGACTTTCCTTATATGAATCTTATTCTTTGGACCATTCCGAATCTCCTTGTGATATCCCGAATCACATCCAAGACTCCGAACAACATTCCATCTCCCTACTTACATTCCATATCTACTAAACAACATTGAATCCTTAAGTGTGTCTCCCTGTGGTTCATAAATTATGCAGACATGACCGAGACTCTTCTCTGATCAATAACCAATAGAGGAATCTAGAAATTCATATGGTTCCCACATATTTCTACGATTACTTTGTGATCAAATGAACCATTTACATATGATACCAATTTCCCTTTGTCTCGCGATATTTTACTTACCCGAGGTCTGATCGTCGGTATCTCTACATACCTAGTTCAACCTTGTTGCCGATAAGTACTCTTTTCTTGTTCCTGTGATATGTGATCCCTTGTGAGCTAGTCACATGGTTGCAAGCTAATTGGGTGACATTCCACCGAGAGGGCCCAGAGTATATCTATCCGTCATATGGATGGACAAATCTCACTCTTGATCCATGTGCCTCAACACATACTTTCCGAACACTCAATGCCACCTTTATAGCCACCCAGTTACGGTGTGGTGTTTGATATCATCAAAGCATCCATCCAGTGATGGTGATTAGCATGATCTCATGGTCGAAGGAATTAGATTACTATGTATCAGAAAGCTTATAGCAAACGAACTATTGAAATGACTTGATCTTTATGCTACACTGATATATAGGAGTATGTCCATCATACCATTCTCCTAATGATATGATCTTGTTGTTAATAACATCTCAATGTTCATGATCAGGAAACCATGATCATATATTAACCAACAAGCTAGTTTAACAAGAGGCTTTAATAGGGATTCTTTTATGTTTACAAATCACACAAGTATTAATGTTTCCGGTTAATACAATTATAGCATGGTATGTAAAAATTTATCATAAGCATGAAGGTATGATAATAACCACTTTATTATTGCATCCTGGGCATATCTCCAACTGTCTCCCACTTGCACTAGAGTCAATAATCTAGTTTAAAACCTTTGTGCATTTAACACATATGGCTTTCCAGTGTTATATTTACACGATTGCTAGTGGTCAACTGATCTTCGGATCCGACACTTTCAGGTCCATGTGTAATTGTATGTCTTCGCGTCTCTTCACATCACCCGTTCTCTAATGAGATGGCTTTGTATAAATTTGGTCCTTTGGTGAGACCTTTTGTTCCTAGGGGTTAAAACATGTTGACAATATTGTCGTACAATATATCTTCATAGTATTAGCCCGTTGTGAAGTACACCTAGTTTGATAACAAACTACATGACACAAATGCCCTCTTTTGCTGCTATAATAGAAGTCATATACTTAGCCTTTTGTTGTAGTATCTGTCACAATGTCTTAACTTTATAACTCATCCAAATCCATTATGGAACTTACTTTCCATCATATTGTGCCACCCTTAGTTTAGATTGAGATAAACTTAATTTGTACTTTGTGACAAAACTAGTATCAATGCAGTACCTTTTACAATGAACTAACCATCTATTTGTCGCTTCTACAAAATAATATATTCTTAGTTCTTCCAAAATATCATAATAATATCCTTACTATTGTCCAATGATCATCTTATGAATCATTCTGGTATATGCGCATAACATTTAGAGCATAGGACATATATGGATTTGTACATATCACAGTATGATTGAAAATACCATTGGTGATTTTATTCATCAAGTATCAATCAATACTTGAATATTTGTTTCACTTACCAAGTGTCGATACACTTGCATTTCAATTTAATCCTTTCTTGTGGCAAGAAAATTTCTTGTCATTTCCATATTGAACTCATTCAATATCTCATCTATGTACATTTGGAACAACCATATCAGCGTCTCAATCTATCTATATAGATATTGATGCCAAATATTCAGGTTTTGCCTAAGTTTTTCATCCATATGAAATTCTTAACATGTGTTAATAAAAGATACATCATTTCCAATCAACAATATGTCTTCCACATAATGTATTAGAAATATGTCTTAGCGCTCCCACTTAATTTCTTGCAAATGCAAGCATCTTCATCGTCTCTGATTAATTTAAACTCTTTTAGCAGTTTCATCATGGTGACGATTCCAACTCTGCGACGCTCACTTCAAACATTGAAGTTTGCATACTCTTTTCGCATCCTTTGAATTAACAAAACCCTTTGGACCATATTTTGCACACATCCTAGGTAACAATTCTATTAGAAAAACTTGTTTTGTTTATTCAACTACCACATAACAAAATTATATGTAGTGGTTGCTACATTAATCTTTCTAGACTAAATATCGCTATGAAAGATCAAATCTTGTCATAGTCAACCTTTGAACATTTTTGTGAACTCTTTCCCAACATGTCGACTATTTCATAGATGTGAAACATCCATGTCTATTTCTTTATAGATCCAAACACAACTATAAGGTCTTACACCTTTCCCGAGGGTCTTTCAAGTTCAAAGCTTGATTTCTCGTGTACGGAACTATCACGGATTTTATGGCTTCAAGCCATTTGAAGGAGTCAGGGTCCATCATTGCTTCTTTGCATGTAGTCCAATCATTATTGTCAAATAATGATTCAACCCTAAAATCTTGGTATTTGATTGTTTACCCGACCTACTTGGTTCAATAGGAACTTTGACCTCCATAACCACAACCTTTGAGGGACGTGAGCCATGAGCATTGTTCCTGCCTCCGAAACACTTTTCGGCGCTGTGCAACTTTGCACATATATCTAAGGTTCTTTTAACCTTATCAAAGTTCTATTGTCCTCCCACTTAACTTTTTACGGAAAATTCCTTCACAAAGAAACTTAACGTTCCAAGCGACAAACATTTTTGTCTTCGGTGTTATGGAGGAATACTCACGGTTATTCAAAATAACATACAAAGACATGTTCATCCGACTTTGGTTGTAAACATATCTCTTATGCATAGCATACGAATGTTTAAGAAAGGACAACTTGGGTTTTATCCCAAACCATAACTTTATATGGTGTCATTTCAATGGATCATGATGGAGCTCTTTTTAGTGGAAAAGCAGTAGTCTCTAAAGCTTTTAATCTTTAAAATATAATGGCAGTTTTATGAATTGCACCTTTGATCTTACCATGTCAAGCAAGGTTTCATTTCATATCTCGATTATTCCGTACTCATATGGTGTTTCGGGAAACACAAATCCACGGAACAATTCCTCAAATCTTAGGTATTATGCTAAACTTGTAACTCAAATATCTTCCTTTATGATCCTATCATAAATTCTTTATTTTCTTGTTACATTGATTTTGCACTTCATCTTGAAAGTCTTTGAACTTTTCAAATGTTTCACACTTCATCCTCATTAAGTAAAATATTCATATATTCACTCAAATTTTTAGAGAAAGCATATTAAGTTGAAATGCACCGCTCTCGACTACACGTAATGGACTTCATACATCAAATATGTACAAATTCCAATAATCTAGTCATTCGTTCTCTTTGGCCTATGAACGGAGTTTTAATTATCTCTAGGAAAGTTTCACAAGCTGCATTTCATCAAAAATCAAAAAGACTCCAAAATTCCATCCACATGGAGTTTCTTCATGTTTTCTTTCCAATATAATTTAAACGGCGATGTCACTTCTTAAGTAACCTTTCAATCAATTGTGTTTCGACATTTTTAGCATTTATCTTTATGGATGTGATTTCTCCAATAAGATTTGTAAATCATCCATCTTTTATGGATTACGGCAATTATTTGAACAACCCTTTTGTTCTCATAATACCTGATCGAAATAACAATTATTGAAACAAATCTTGAAGGTAAGTTTTGATTTCAACGAGCAACACAACAACCCTTTATTTTTTCTCGATGAACATCATCACATATTATTTTGCTAGTTACTTATTCCATTGTAGTTCATGAATTATGTTGTTTCGTATGACGATTCACACCAACAAATTCATTATCCAATACTTAAGAACCACACTGTTTAATAAGCAAAGAATATAGCCATAACATGTATAGCCTCTATATACCTAAGCTGAACAATTCTAGTCTTTTCTTTTCTATGATATATTTCTGAAATTCTCTTTCAATATTTCCTTTTTTGTTTGAAAGAATCTATCAACATCAATAGTGGAGCCATACACATGACACATAGTCTAAAGCATGTATAGTTAAATACCAATGTCTTTGGACCTGCACTTTGAAGTAAATCACCATCATCAAATATTTGGTATTCTTTCAAATTCCATTCTTTAGTAATAGTGTAGTAAACATTTTACCTACATCAAATATTCATCCTTATCATGGAAATATTCATGATCAAGCTATTTTAGCTTATAATGATGAATTGCGAGTATAATGTTGTTCTCCAAACCTTTTGGAGGATTAGGACGACTAGCGTCTCCAACCTTTTGAATATTCACATCAAATATGAGAACATAAACGTTTCCATATTATACTATATCATGTTTTAATCAAAACATCATTTCAGATATCTCAATATCTTCCATATATGACGTTCCTAGATAACCTTGATACTAAAACATCATTTCAGATATCGCAATATCTTCCATATATGACGTTCCTAGATAACCTTGATATTAAAACAATCTTTTGAATATCAAGAATCATGGAGATAAACATGATAGTTATATACTAACATTGGAATTGTTACTCTTGATTTAATACCAATTATTAAACTTCATGGAGTAACCGGAACTTACTGAAAGTTTGTAATAGGACTTTTAAACTTTAGATTAACACTTCAAAACAATACGATACCAGTTCGTAAAGTAACTAACCAGAATTCTATAGTTCTATTATCTCAATTATAACTAAGCACAAGGTGGTAAACGGATGCCAATGACTACAACAACTATGCAAATTCACTTTGATTTAATTTATGATAAATAGTGTTCAACTTTTAATCATATTGATGTGGAACTCCCACTCAAAACAATGTTCCTCACATTGTTTTAGTGATTACATGAACCAAATCCACTATACCAAGTCCGATCATCACGTGATATGATGTAGATTCAAAGGCGAACAGTCAACATGTTCATCATATCATCTATGTGACTCATGCTTTACCTTTTGGTATTCCGTGTTCCAAGACCATTTCTATACATGCTAGGATCATCAAGATTAAACCTTAGTTTCCGCATGAAATCTGTCTTGCTCCCGTTGTATACACTCGCAGAATCTAACACACCCGATCATCACGTGGTGCTTCAAAACAACGAGTCTTGGCAACGGTGCCTAATAAGGATGAACACTTTACAACTTGATATTTTGTGAGAGTGATCATCTTATACTGCTACCATCGCGATCTAAGCAATACAAGATGCATAAAAGGATTAACATCACATGGAATTCATAATATGTGATATGATATGGCCTTTCTTCTTGTGCTTCCGATCTCCATCTTCGAGCGCAAACATGATCTCCATCATCACCGGCGTGGCTTCATGGTCAATGGCACCGCTCCATGGTTGTCGTCCACCAGCACCAACTATTACAACTACTTTGAATAATAGACACGCATGTCTTAACGAAATTAAAAGACAACCATAAGGCTCTTGCCAGTTGCCGACTTACAATAAGGATCATTTCATACATCATATATAATCACAATCATGGCCATATCACATCACAGTACACCCCTGCAAAACAAAGTTAGACGCCTCTAATTTTCTTTGCATATTTTACGTGGTTTGGGGCTTTCAATAAGTGTCGTTCTAACTTAGGAACAAGAACAACAACGTTGATGCTTGAACTATCAAGTGCTTGTTGTAAATTGAATATATACTATGATGGGAGAGACAGACACCCGCAAAGCCACTTATGCAATACAAGTTGCATGTTAAGCGTGGAGCAAGTCTCATGAACGATGTCATGTAAGGTTAGCCCGGGCCGCTTCATCCCATCATACCGCAAGATGCAAAGTACACAAAAAGAAATTGATAATAAAAGCACCACCGCCCACAATAACCATTGTGTTCTACTCGTGCAACAGATCTACATATATACATGGCTCTAATACCACTGTAGGGGTTTGTAGCATGGAAAACAAAAAAATTATATCGCATGAACACACACAAGCCAAGGTGTATCTACTAGATTATAGCAACGATTCGATAGAGTACTAACCCTCGAAGATCCAAAGCGCTTAACGAGAGCAGATTCTCGTGGGTGATGTAGTCGTACACTTGCCGATCTCAAGATCGCGCAGACGATCCTTCCGGCGATGCGTTCTGGCAACGCTTCCGCAGTTAGTCACACGTTCGGTACTCGATAAAGACCTTCCTCTCCCTTGTTCCAGTAGGAAGCGGAGGTTGTAGTTCTCCCCTCGCGATTTTGGCAGCACGACGGCATGGTGTCGGAAGTAGAGGGAAGATCCCGCAGGGCTTCGCCTAAGCCAGAGCGGGTTATGGTGGAGAATTAGGGTTTCCGTCGATCTAGGGTTTAGAGGGCCGGAGAGGAGGAGGTGGAGTCGGCGGTGGCTAGGGCGGCGACAACGAATCGGCGGTGGCGGTGGTGTTGGGAGGGGCTGGTGTTGTGTATCCTTGGGGCACCCCCTCCCCTCTATTTATGAGATGGAGGGCAGCTTGGGAGAGGGGAGTTTGAATCCCTCCCCAACTCCCTCTCCTAGTTAGCTTGTGGTGGAGGGAAAGAAGGATTCTTTCCTTCCTCCACCAGGATACATTGTCCCAGTTTGACTTTTCAAACTTGCCTTTTGACTTTCAATTTGGATCTTAATTTCTTTCTTGCAAATGCCAAACCAAGTGACCTAGGACATGATTCAATCATTCCACTTATCCATGACACATTCATGTACCCTTCCCCTTCGGTCCGGTAAATCTTCTAGACCCTTCAAGATCCTCTCCAATGAAAACATTGGAATCATTCCCGAACTCCGGAATTGGACTTTCCTTATATGAATCTTATTCTCCGGACCATTTTGTATCTCCTCGTGATATCCCGGATCCCATCCGAGACTCCAAACAACATTCGGTATCCCTACTTACATTCCATATCTACTAAACAACATTGAATCCTTAAGCGTGTCTCCCTACGGTACGTAAATTATGCAGACATGACCGAGACTCTTCTCCGGTCAATAACCAATAGAGGAATCTGGAAATTCATATGGTTCACACATATTTCTACGTTTACTTTTTGATCAAATGAACCATTTACATATGATACCAATTTCCCTTTGTTTCTACATACCTAGTTCAACCTCGTTACCGATAAGTACTCTTTTCTCGTTCCCGTGATATGTGATCCCTTCTGAGCCAGTCACATGCTTGCAAGCTAATTGGATGACATTCCACCGAGAGGGCCCATAGTATATCTATCCGTCATATGGATGGACAAATATCACTCTTGATCCATGTGCCTCAACACATACTTTCTGAACACTCAATGCCATCTTTATAGCCACCCAGCTACGGTGTGGTGTTTGATGTCATCAAAGCATCCATCCGGTGATGGTGTTTAGGATGATCTCATGGTCGAAGGAATTAGATTACTATGTATCAGAAAGCTTATAGCAAACGAACTATTGAAATGACTTGATCTTTATGCTACACTGATCTATAGGAGTATGTCCATCATACCATTCTTCTAATGATATGATCTTGTTGTGAATAACATCTCAATGTTCATGATCAGGAAACCATGATCATATATTATCAAACAAGCTAGTTTAACAAGAGGCTTTACTAGGGACTCTTTTATGTTAACAAATCACACAAGTATTAATGTCTCCGGTTAATTCAATTATAGCATGCTATGTAAAAATTTATCATAAGCATGAAGATATGATAATAACCAATTTATTATTGCATCTTGGGAATATCTCCAACAAATACCTGATCCACTATTTCTAGCATAACTAGAGTTTGGCTTACGAGCATCGCTAGTGCCACAGTTCAGTCGAGCTTAGCCATTCTTAGTGGTCCAATGCTAATCATTTAGATGATGCATTGGAGATGCGAATGAATATAGTATGGTAGGATGTTGTGATATGATCAGAGATGGATAATAAACATGCTAAGGCTTGTATGGGAGTCTATGTGGGTTTTGGTTTTTGTAGTCCCATACTTGCCACCCCTAGGAACTTAGTTCTCTCCTCTTGAACCAAGACGAGCGTACGACCACACGGGGGCCTGGAAACCCCCTCGACTCACTAACTTTCCTAGTAGATTCCATGAGTCACATAGTTTGGGATTTCCATTCGACATATGCATCTTGGTTGTTCTTGGATGGAGGTGGAGGAGGTGCATTCATAACAGGTAGGTAAGTGTGGCCGGGAACAAGAGATGCACGACATCCGTAATATTGAACCCCAGAGACATCATTAGGGACCGGCTTCGAGACTCGACCCGTTACGGCGGCATCTCCTTAGTGCGCGACTAATGGTCTCGGCGAAAGCAAGGTAAACGTCTTGGTCAACCACTCTCTACCGGCCTTCCAAGGAAGATGGCTAATAATTTGGCATTAAAAATCGGTTGGTACGTGTGGGTAAAGTTGTGCACCCCTGCAGGGTTATAATCTTTTCGAAAATCTGTGTCAACGGTTATGGAAAACTTGGAACAGATTATGTGATCGTATAAAACTATAACTGAATGATAAAACTTGGCCAACTAATGTGAGATCCGGAGTACTTCCTCGGGGAAGTTTGAGGGGGTAGTCCGGGAAGAGAGGTTTAGTTGATGATGGTACTTGGTGGATAACAAAGATGACTTCGAAGAGCTAGAGTTGTAGTCTTCTTATCCCTTTTGAAAATGATCTGACTAGACGAGCTTCTTTACCTCCTTGTTTTGAAAACAAAAGATGGATTTATGCAAAACAACTCCACTAGCCATAAGTCTTGCGGAGTACACCCTATACTCAGCCTTGCCTCGTTGATGTTTTTCTACAGATGAAGCTACGCCAACTGAAGGTGGTTTAAACGTCGAAGTCGATGAGTAGTCGGGGTTCCCAGGTAGCAGCCTAGGATCTATGGAAGGGTTGCTACTTCTGTTTAAGGCCTCTTAGTCCCTTTGCTAAGTTTGTTGTTTAGAACAAATTGTTTACTTCCGTTGTATGTTGTACTGATGGGTCTGTGACCCCTGGCTTGTATGACTGGTTTGTAACTCTCTTAAGAGTTTACCTTATTAATGTATGGTTTGTATGTTCTTAATGTTACCGATCATTCCCTGCGTGCTTCGGAATTTAGGTTAGGCTTATGTCAGATGAAGATCTAGTATTTGTCTAGCCCTGGTCCCAGGTCGTGACAGATTTTGGTATCAGAGCAGGACTGCCTGTAGGAAACCCTTCTAGCTGGTCGATGTTGAGTCTAGAGTTTGAGAAAACTATTTGAAAGCTAAAACTATTTGCAAAACTCTGAATAGGACTCTTTTTACTCCTTGTCCAAGGTTTTTCTATTGCTAAGTTATCTTACCTCGTTTTTTTGCAAAGTTTCATTTCTCGTCTATCATTTCAAACTTTTAGGATACATGGGGTTTGGGTTGTTTGTCTTAGTACTCCGTACTCGGTTGCAAGGATCAGAGTTTCCAAGATAAATCCGTGCAACTGAAGCATTTTTTTTCAACTTTGTTGAGGATGCCTATAATTCCGCTCTCCATTCTTCTGTGACTTGTTGGTATCATATCATGCTTGCATTCCATCGTTATGGTTTGTATCTAAGTTGGTAGCGTATAGGTTTCGTATTCTTGTTCTACTGCCATACTTAATGCATTGATATAATCTTCATCCACATGTTCACCTATACCATGGTCTTTCGATATGGTTTCTGACATCCTTTGATGTACCCTTTTTGGTGAATCCATTCTAATGGTTTCTATTTTCTCCTCAGGATGTCGTCTGGTACTCGTGGTTATGTTGGCCGCCGAGGAAACAACAATGCTGAACATGAACTTCTGCCACCTCCCATAATGGCTGAGGTTCTCATCAACATTGAAACCAACCGTCTGAGGAATGAACGCCTTTTGGAGCGTGTGACGCAGAACACTGAACGTCGTCCTGACGACTGTGTCACACTTGGAGATTGCATCCGCTCTTTTCCTCCAATCTTCGCCCACCCCAAGGAGCCCCTTGAAGCTGATGATTGGCTTCACACCATAGAGCGCAAGTTCAGTGCTCTTCGTGTCCATTCAGATGACCGTGTCAACTTCGCCACCTATCAACTCGAAGGTGAGGCTGGTGTTTGGTGGGAAGGTTTCCTAAATCTGCAAGCTCGGGGACATGTTACTTGGGAAGAGATTGTTGCAGCATTCCATGCCGCTTATATTCCTAAGCCCATCATGGATATCAAAAGGAGGGAGTTTTTGGATCTGACCTAGGGGCGCAGGGATATTGAAACATATGGACATGAGTTTACTCGCCTGGCTCGTTATGCAACCACGTATGTGACCAATGATGAAGATAAGCAAGAGCTATTCTATAAGGGACTTAACCCTACACTTTGCTATGAGTTGTTGCCCTTCAAGTTCCAGTCTTCCAGGAACTGCACAATCAGGCTCATACTTTGGAGCTTGGAAGGAAGGATATGGAGGTCTCTCAGAAGCGTGAACAAGGAAATTCTCGTGCCTCTTCCTCTGGTAACAAGAAGCGCAGTGTCTTTGTTCCATATAGTGCTATGCATCGTGCTCCTTATGCACCCAAGTCTTCTGGCAATGCTTCTCGTCAGCCACAGTCAAATACTGGTGGAGCACATTATCGTCCTCCTGTTGGTTCTTACACTGGAGTTACCTGTTACTCCTGTGGTCAGCCTGGTCACTATTCAATAGAGTGTTCCCAAAGGGCTGTCGGTCGCAATGATCAGTAGGCAAAGAAGAATGACAAATCTCAAGGAGCTGGACGTGGTCGCCCGACCCATGTCACTATTGAGGAATCTCAGGAAGATCCACGCGTCATTCTGGGTACGCTCCATGTCAAGTCAATTCTCGCAACAGTCTTGTTTGATTCTGGAGCATCGCATACATTCATATCACAAGATTTTTCGCAAATGCATGATATCACCTTTGAAGCTATGTCCTTTCCTCTAGAAATTATAAGTCCAGGGTCTCGTTGGCAGACCATCTGGGTTACTCATAGGTTTGAGATAGATGTAGCATATCAAATGTTCCCCCACTTCCCTCATTGCACTCAAGTCAACTGACATTGATGTCATTCTAGGCATGGACTGGTTAACCAAGTATCAAGCCGTCATTGACTATGCACTTAGAACAGTGACTGTGACCTATCGACAGTTTTTAAACCCTTCTTGGAGTTGTATGCCATGGATGTCCTACCTGCTCTTGAGGTCCAAGATGTCCATGTAGTCTGTGATTTCCCGGATGTCTTTATTGAAGAGTTGCCTGGCATGCCACCTGATTGAAGTGTGGAGTTTGTTATGGAGCTAGTTCCTGGAACTGCTCCTATCTCCAAAATACCTTACCATATGCCTCCTCATGAGTTGGTAGAGTTGAAGAAGCAACTGGAAGAGATAAAAGGCCTAGGATACATCCAACCTAGCACATCCTCTTAGTGTTGCCCTACCATCTTTTTCAAGAAGCGGGATACAAATATTCCAAGATTGGTTGTTGATTACTGTCCACTCAACGCGGTGACAATCAAGAATAAGTACCCTCTTCCTCGGATAAATGACCTCTTTGATCAATTAAGTGGTGCCACTATCTTCTCCAAAATGGATTTAAGATTAGGGTATCACCAAATCAAGATCAGAAAGGAGCATATCCCAAAGACAGCATTCACAACTCGTTATGGTCTTTACGAGTATACAGTGATGTCATTCGGGTTAACCAATTCCCCTGCCACATTTATGAGGCTCATGAACTCCGTCTTCATGGAATATCTCAACAAGTTCGTCGTGGTATACATTGATGATATTCTAATCTACTCCAAGACCGAAGAAGAGCACGCCGAACAACTACGTTTGGTGTTGACTAAACTTCGTGAACATCGTCTCTACTCCAAATTCTCCAAATGTGAGTTCTGGTTACAAGAGCTCATGTTCCTTAGTCATGTTGTGTCTGCAAGTGGTGTTTATGTCATACCAGATAAGGTTCAGACCATTCTGGAATGGAAGTCACCTACTTCAGTCAAGGAAGTTCGAAGTTTTCTTGGAAAGGCTGGATATTACCGCCGATTCATCGAGAACTTCTCCAAGATAGCCAAGCCTATGACTGATCTTCTTAAGAAAGATAAGAAGTTTGAATGGTCAGAAAAGGCAGAAGAAAGCTTCCAAGCCTTGAAAAATAAGCTAAGCACTGCTCCTGTGCTTGTCCTCCCGGACACAAGCAAGGATTTCGTCATCTATTGTGATGCTTCTCTTCAAAGGCTCGGTTGTGTGTTGATGCAAGATTGTCATGTAGTGTCCTATGCTTCTCGGCAGCTGAAGCCTCATGAGAACAATTATCCAACCCATGATCTCAAACTCGCTGTTGTTATTCATGCTCTTAAGCAATGGCGACATTACCTCATCGGTAACCATTGCGAACTTTACTCGGATCATCAAAGCCTGAAGTATCTCTTTACCCAGCCAGATCTAAATCTTAGGCAAAGACGATGGTTGGAACTCATCAAAGATTATGATTTGGGTCTTAACTATCAACCCGGCAAAGCCAATGTCGTTGCTGATGTGCTAAGTCAGAAGTATTATTGCAATAATCTGATGATTTCACAAGCCCAACATGCTCTCTTAGAGGAAATCAAGCGTCTTAACATTGAAGTGGTTCCTTGCGGATTCCTTGCTACCCTTGAAATAAAATCTTCTCTCGAGGACCAAATCAAGGAAGCTCAAAAGCAAGATGATGAGATTACCAAGATCAAAGAAAGTGTTGCAAGTGGTGAAGCTAAATGTTTCTCCATCAATGATCAAGGTACCCTCTATTTTGGTAACTGGCTAGTGGTCCCAAACAGTCGGAAACTCAAAGATCTAATCCGACTAGAATCTCATGAATCCCCTCTGTCTATCCATCCTGGTGGTACCAAGAAGTACCGAGATCTCCGTCAAAGATTTTGGTGGAGTGGAATGAAACCAGAAATTGCTCGCTTTGTTGCAGAATGCGACATTTGCCGTCGTGTGAAGGCTGAACACCAAAGACCTGTTGGACTTTTGCAGCCATTGAAAATTCCTGAGTGGAAATGGGATGAAATTGGTATGGATTTTTTCACTGGACTCCCAAAGACACAATCTATACATGATTCTACATGGGTAGTTATTGATAGAATATCCAAAGTTGCTCACTTCCTTGTTGTCCAGAAAAGCATTACTGCAAGCCAGTTGGCAGAGCTATATGTATCCCGGATAGTCGTTCTTCATGGTGTTCCCAAGAAGATCATATCTGATCATGGAAGTTTATTCACTTCCAAATTCTGGGCTAGTATCCAACAAAGCAATGGGAACTCGGGTCTCCTTCAACACAGCTTATCATCCTAACACCGGTGGTTAGACCGAAAGAGTGAGTCAAATTCTTGAAGACATGCTCAGAGCGTGTGTCACATCGTTTGGGAAGAACTGGGAGAAATGTCTTCCTTTTGCGGAGTTCTCTTACAACAACAGTTTTCAATCTAGTTTGGGCATGGCACCTTTCCAATTCCTGTATGGGAGAACATGTAGAACACTGCTGAACTGGGCAGAAACCGGCGAAAGAAAATTATTTGGTCCGGACATGATCCAAGAATCAGAAGATCAAGTTCGCATAATTCGGGAGCGTCTGAAGGCCGCTCAATCTCGTCAGAAGACCAACTACTATCGTCATCATCTTGATTTTCATTACGAAGTTAGTGATCAAGTTTACCTCCAGGTCACTCCTCTGAAGGGTGTCCATCGATTCGATATCAAAGAAAAATTGGCTCCTCGCTATGTTGGTCCCTTTCGCATTCTCTCCACGCGGGGTGAACTTGCCTACCAATTGGATCTACCTTCAACCTTTCCAGAGGTACATGATGTCTTCCATGTGTCTCAACTCAAGCGTTGCTTCAAAGATCCCATTCATGGTGTGGACCATGAAACTTTGGATCTTCAAGATGATCTAACCTACCGAGAATACCCTGTTCGTATTCTTGATGAAACCGAGCGCAAGACTCGTCGTCAATCCATTAAGTTCCTGAAAGTTCAATGGTATCATCACTATGAGTCAGAAGCAACCTAGGAACGCAAAGATCGTCTTCGATCTGAGTACCCTGCCTTCTTTTCTAAAACCTAGGAATCTCGGTTCGAGATTCTTGTAAGTGGGGTAGAGCTGTAACATACCACCTTTTGTGTAATATTAATAAAGACATGTTTGAGCATTTCATGCATGCATAATACTTGCACTTTGATTTAATCAAATAAGAAGCAACAAAAACCCTAATTTTGTTCCCTCTCAAACCATTCAAATGGTTTTCATATTTTAAAAATTACTTCGAACAAATGGAGCCCAAAATGGTCTACGAGGGCCCCTGAGTATTTTATACATTTTATAAAAGTCTGATTTTTTTTCAATTATCGAAAATAAAATTTGAATTGAAAATACAAACAGAAAAAGGAAAAACAAAAAAGAAAAGGTTTAAACAAAAAAAATCTAACCCTAACTCTATATGGGCTGCAGCCTAGCAACTTCTCTCTCTCTCCTCTCCCCTTTCCTACCGCCCACGCGCGCCCGTAGCCATCCCACCTTAGACCAGCCGTGGCCCACCCGGGCCCGTACCGTTTCATTGCGCCTATCGTCGTCGTCAACCTCGCGCCTCGCCCGAAGCTGCCGCGTGTCGCCTCGCCACCGGCCGCTACGCGCCAAGATCCGCACCGCCGCCCCCGAGCGCCTACAAGTACCGCTGGTCGCCGTAAGACAACCCTAGCCGTCCCCCACTTTACCTCTTCCTCTCCCTCTCTCGCTGCAGCCCCATGGCCGAAGAACCCTAGCCACCAGTCGCCGTCGTCCTCGCCGTCTCCGGCCACCCCAGCCCAAGACGACACCTCCGTTGAGTTCGCCATTCTCGACTCTCTCTTCCTAGCCCCTCCTCTCCCTCGCGCGCGATCCCAATCGGCTGAATCGACACCTCGCTATTCCTGAGATTGGCTCGCCTCGCCGTCAAGCCCGTCGTGCTCATGGTGAGATCCTCGTCACAATGGTGCCCTCTATTTCCTCTCTCTCCCGCTATACCGTCCTCCCCGCTTGAGACCGACGCCGCCGCCGCTGGAGCTCGTCAGAGGCGACGCTCCAGTGACCAATAAGGAGCGACGCCGTCACTAAAGCGCTCAGCGCGTCAGCCCGCATCCAACGCACCCCTCCACGCAGCCCCGTGAGCTCCCTAGCGCTAGCCTCGCTCTCGATCTGAGAGCTTGGCCATTGCTGACGTCATGTTGGCGTCAGCATGATGCAGTAAACAATTTTCTTTTCTTTTATTTGTTTTTAGAATTATTTTCTGAAAATAATAAATCCCTGACAGGTGGACCCTACCTGTAAGATGTTTAATCTTTTTCATAAATGTTTTCTGAAATTAATAAAAGTCTGACATATGGGCCCAACTTGGAAAATAATTTAAATATTCAAAAAATGATTTAAAATGAATTAAAAATGTAGAAATTCATAACTAATTCATTTTAAATCAGAAAAATACAAATAATATATCAAAATGTTCAGAAAAATAAGAGTTATGCAATAGCAATAGAATCATATATTGTTAACCTACTTTTATGACAAGTTAAATTAGAAGAACCAATTGAACCTCATAGGTGATTTCGAGGGTCCCCCTGTTCTCGGGTTTGGACCTCTCGGACCCCGTTTAAAATGACCAAGCATGTTCTAGGTTTCATTTAAACACTATTTAACTTGTCATATCATCCATATTGTATGAGCATTGCACATGCCATGTGTTGAATGTTGTTTTTCCTTTCCGGTGATTGGTTGTTCACGAATGGAACCGAACCCGAGGCTGAAGTCAATGCCACCGAAGAGCAGTACTAGTCCAACAACCGACAAGGCAAGCGAAGCCCCACTCATACATATGAATCCTATATTTAAAAATTATTTCATTCTCGCCATATGCATTCGGTTCAACAGTCTTTTATCAGTAGATAGATTAATCCTATCTGATGCATGTTTCCCTTTGTGAACTAAATACCTGATCCATTGTTCCTAGCATAACTAGGGTTTGTCTTATGAGCATCGCTAGTGCCATAGTTCAGTCAAGCTTAGCCATTCTTAGTGGTCCAATGCTGATCATTCAGATGATGCACTGGAGTTGCGAATGAATCTAATATGGTAGGATGTTGTGATATGATCAGAGATGGATAATAAACATGCTAAGGCTTGTATGGGAGGCCACTTGGATTGTGGTTTTTGTAGTCCCATACTTTCCACCCCTAAGAACTGAGTTCTCGCCTCTTGAACCAAGACGAGCATACAACCACACGGGGGCCTAGAAACCCCCTCGACTCACTAACTTGCCTAGTAGATTCCATGAGTCACATAGTTCAGGCTTTCCATTCGACATACGCATCTTGGTTGTTCTTGGATGGAGGTGAAGGAGGTGCATTCATAACAGGTAGGTAAGCGTGGCCGGGAAGAGAGATGCACGACATCCGTAATCTTGAAGCCCGCACACATCATTAGGGACCGGCTTCGGGACTCAACCCATTACGGCGGTGTTGTCACTCGTTTTGGGCTCCTAGCTAATCAAGGAAAATGGCGAGAGAAACACGCTCGGAAAGGTCCACTACGAGGAATATTGATCATCAAAGAGACACCATATCAAGTCAAGCCATGATCAGGCTTAATAGCCGATTATGATAGTGTTAAGAGAAGATTTGCAGAGTGATATATGGAGGCTTCAACTATGACTCCTTCAATATGAACTCAAATGAAAAATTTCAGAAAACGAAAGTTGTGCGTCTCGTCAAAACAATCAACTTTGCTTTTTGAATCATCTCAATCCGAGTTAGTATCCGAAAGTTAGAGTCAAAATACTGCCAAAGACTAAATTGGCACGGACAGAACCGGGTGGTCGCCGGACCACAGACCTTGTCTCACCTTTGGCGTGGACGGAAGTGCAAAATTCGTCTGAAAACCGAGACTAACGTATCTGCTTACGAAAAAGATTGAGCGGTTAAGATCAACTCGGATGAAAAAGTCGTAAACATTAAAGTTGTTCAGTTTTTCGATACGAACAACTTTGCTTTCGGAATCATCTTCATCCGAGCAAGTATACTACCTCCAGATTTAAAATAGAGCCGAATTGAGTTAAATTCGTTCGGCCGCAATCCGAGTTTGATAGAAAAAAGAGAAAAATGCAATGAAGATCATGCCATATGAAAAAGTGCAAAACACGAAAGTTATTCGTATTTTCGAGACAAACAACTTTTCTTTTTATGACATTTTGATCTGAGCTCGTTTACTATCTCGAAAGTGGTCCATAAGGTACAGGCAAGTTTTTGACCGAACAGTTACGCAAATTTCGAGTTTACTTGTTTGAGTTGGACCCCAACTAGGGTTTTGGACGTGGATCCAGCCTTCTTTCTTGCACGAAAAGTCCAGCTGCTCCTTATATACATGAGGGGTGACGGCCGATTGAAAAAACAACACACAATCGCAAAAACCAATCTACAAACCTCTACTTTTTCTCTCTCGCCCTGGTTTTCTACTCATCGTTCATCGACGTTTTTCGTGTTGGAGAGCTTCGATCCACGAGGTCCTAGGGGCGGGCGAACCGACCTAGGGCAGCCCATCACCGCCGTGCGTCCAGACGGGGTCTTTCCCGGGCGCGTGGGGTTTCGGGTACTGAAAAGATCTCGTCGGCTGTCTTGCGTATCGCGCTTCCGGCGAGGCTCCTCCGGCGACGTGTCTTGCGTATCGCGCTCGACGTCGGAGGTACACGTGACGTGTTCGTGTGCGAACACACTTTTTGGCGACTCCGTTGGGGACAACTATCATGTCGAACGGCCAGATGCCCCATCCTGCTGAAATTAGCACCAAAAACATCATCAAGCCTAGCTTCGGTGATCTTTCGGCGGAACAACTCGGAGCCTATGAGACGTTCAAGAAGCAGCGCCAAGAGCAACTTGATGCGCTGGAACAACAGCGCAAGGAGGAGTTCGAGGCGTTGAAGAAGAGGCAAGAGGAGGAGAACAGGGAGTCGTTCCTCGCAAGCTTCAAGAAAGACCGCCAAGGCGGTGCTACCTCGCTTGGGGAGGTCAAGCTTCCACCAATGCTTGGAGATTCAGCCGGGCCCTCTGTAAGTAATAGTTTATTCTCTAATGATCAATTGGCTGCGATTAATCATTATGCTACTGAGTCTAGTCGTCAATCTTATGATGCAATGATAGAATATTTAAAAGCTAGTAAGAACACGCCTCATGACTTCTCTGTTAATGCTGGCAAAAACGCTACTGTAGAAAGCCATAAAACAATGCTACCTAGCTCATCGGCACTTCCTCATGGTACGCCGATGAATCCTTACTATATCCAAGATGGTCAAATCGTAACCATGCCACCATACCCTAGTACCCTCAGGAGTGTGCCTTATTCGGCGGCACCGCTGAACCAGGTCACACCCCCTCTAACCACGGCCATGGCGCCAAATATGAGTTCGGTACCGGTAGCACAAGTACATTCTACGGCTAATACGTCTATGGTTCCTGCACAGCCACAACAAGTAAATTCATCCAGTATAGATGAGAACATGGCCACGCTTATGTCAGAACTGCAAAAGATGTTCTATGATAACTTCGGAATTGAGCCGAAGCCTGTAAGCCGGATGTATCAACAGCCTTATCCAGAATACTTTGATGCTTTACCATACCCCAAAGGATATAAGGTGCCTGATTTTTCTAAATTTAATGGGGTAGATAGGAAAACAACTTGGGAACATGTTAGTCAATATTTAGCACAATTGGGAGAGGCTGGGAATAGTGATCCTTTAAAAGTCCGTCTATTTCCCTTGTCTTTGACTGGTACTGCTTTTTCATGGTTTTCTGCTTTACCTTATGGTTCTATTAATACTTGGTGTCATTTAGAAAAGAAATTCCATGATCATTTTTACAGCGGTGATAATGAGCTTAAGTTATCACATCTTACATCGGTTAAACAAAAACATGATGAATCAGTTACCGATTATGTCAAAAGGTTTAGGGACACAAAAAATCGGTGTTATAGTTTAGTGATAACTTAAAGAGATATGGCTGACTTGGTGCTCAATGGTTTAAGGATTCACATTAAGGAAAGAATAGAAGGTTATGATTTTTTGAATGTTAGCCAAGTTTTACAAAGGGCTTTGGCTCGGGAAGGCCGAAGCAAAGAAGCAAAAGATATACATAGGTCAAAATCTGATCGTCCTCGTATAAATACTGTTGGGTATGATAGCGAAAATTCAGAGGACGATGTTGATATGTATGCCGCTGAATTTGTTTGGCCCTCCAAGGCTAAACCTTATACTTGTGATGCTCTTAAGCCGATTCGCAAGAATCGTGAAGATGAGATGACTTTCAGTTTTGATGTGGCCAAATGTGACAGAATATTTGATGCCATGTTGAAAGATAAATACATTAGAATTTCTCATACCTTACCGCCATTTGAAGAGTTAAAATGGCGTGCTTATTGCAAGTATCATAATTCTTTCTCTCATGCTACTAACGACTGCAATGTTTTTTGACGACAGATACAATCGGCTATCAATGATGGACGATTGAGCTTTGCTGATATGCAAATTGACAAGCAGCCGTTCCCAATGAATACCTTGGAGCTGCATGGGAAAAGGGTATTAACTCGGCCAGAGGTGGCCGAATCCTCTAATAAAAATAATTTCGTTATTGGTGAACCTAGGAACAACAAGGGAAGCGACAAGATCTTGGGAAGGGAGATCATTCTTGGCAAACAACCCGATGGCAAAGAGACATTGAAGATCACCATAAAAAATCCTACACTTGGGGGGCAACCTCAAGTGAAGAATGATGTTCGTGCGAAGTTCATTAAACCCAAGAGTCCAGAGGTTGGCAAGTGGAAGACCAATGAGGTTAAGGTACAACGCAAACGTATTAAGCCAACCTTCGACATGTTGTTATCCAAGTATGCGAGCCAAGCGACCAGTTTCAATGATAACCGGTCAACATATACGAAGCGTCCAAGATCACCTCCAAGGGAGAGGTCTCCATGGCACATGAGGCCGTATGAGTAGTGGGCGCCAAGGCCATGGATGGCACCACCCCCATACGCGCCATATTATTTCAATGGAGGATGGGGGCAGGCTCCAATGGCGCCATATGCTTTTCATCCAGGATGGACAAAATCTAGAAGATCCGTTCATGATAGGATTTCACGACCAGTTCGGGACCGTTTGAGATACAATGATAATCGGTCATCGCAAAAATCTTCAAGCAAAATTACTCACAAGGACTGGCGTCCTAAGTCACCATGTACTGAAATTCCAGAATCTAAGAAGAAACAGGAAGACAATTCAAATGCTGAAGCTATTGTGGTAGGCCCTCATGAGATGAAGCTCAAAGAGGCGGTTGTTGGTAATAAACCGGCTATTTCTAATAAACCTGTGTTGGTTATTCAGCCAAGGTCATCGGTTAATGGTCATGAAGATAGTACAAGTGAGGCTAAGCCAAAGGATTCTAAATATACTCAGCCCAAGTGGTGTCCTCCTGGATTAACCAAAATCAAGAAGAGGAGATTACAGCGCATGAGAAACCAAGAGAAGGTGGAACATGAGGCGGAGAAAAGGAGAGATGAGTGTTTTAATGAGGCTCGTCCCATGTTACCTTCCAAAAATGGGTACCTAAGCAAGATGCCACAGTTCCCATGGTAATTACAGCAGCTCATGTATCATCCGTGGAGGAAAATATGAATATTGTTGCCTCGTCTACTTCACTCCCTACACTTCCCTCGATTGATGAAACTTTAGAGCCAACATCTGTAGTGGAGGGCGATGAGGAGCTGGTGGACTTTGAGAACACACCGGCTCAGGAAGGTACGGATATGAATATGGTGTATTATTTACCTGCTGAGTTTCGTGCTGTAGATGAAGGAGAGGTAGCACAGCTGGATTTTGGTCCCAAGAACGCCATATTTGAGAAACCAAGAGGTCCGATGAAGCACTTGAAGCCATTATATGTCAAGGGACACATCAATGGATCACCGGTCGCGAGGATGCTTGTTGATGGTGGTGTTGTGGTGAATCTTATGCCATATTAAGTCTTCAAGAAATTGAGATTATATGAGAGTAACTTGATGAAGACCAATATGGTACTCAATGGGTTTGAAGGCAAAGAAAAGACAGAGGCCAAAGGTGTGATGAGTGTGGAACTCACAGTGGGAAGCAAGACTTCGGCCACCGCCTTCTTTATTGCTGAAGTGCAAGGTAATTACAATGTCATATTAGGCCATGATTGGCTCCATGCCAACCAATGTGTGCCATCTACTTTGCATCAGTTCTTGATACAGTGGGTGGATGATGAAGTGGAGGTTGTCCATGCAGATAATTCAGCTTGCGTTGCTTTGGCTGATTCATTGGTAGATTGGCAACATCCCAATGCAACTTGCTTGACGGGGCGTTACCTTTCAGAATTTGATTTTCTTGGTGCCACAAGAAACGGTTTCGTGCCCGTGTCTTTAAAGCCGATTGGTATTAATCGGCTCCCAAATATGTAATTAATGGATCCCAATGAAGAGTGGTTACAGAAGAGACTTATAGAATATCGGTCTAATGAGAACGATATGTATGAGTCATTAGAAGAAATAGATGGTATGGATAAGTTGGGACAAGGTTTTACATCGGACGATCCATTGGAAGAAGTAGATATAGGATATGGTTCAATTCCTAGGCCAACATTTGTAAACAAAAATCTGGAAGCCGATTATAAAGATGTACTAATCGGGTTGCTTAAAGAATATGTTGATTGCTTTGCATGGGAGTACCACGAGATGCCTGGCTTGAGCCGAGAGCTAGTTGAGCATCGTTTTCCTATTAAGGCTGGTTTTAGAACTCATAAACAACCGGCCCGAAAATTCAATCCAAGGATGTATGACCGGATCAAGGAAGAAATTGGTCGTTTGCTTAAAGCTAATTTTATTAAGCCTTGCAGGTATGCAGATTGGATTTCTAATATTGTGCCATTAGAGAAGAAGGAGTCCAACAAGTTGAGGGTGTGTGTTGATTTTAGAGATTTGAATAGAGCTACACCGAAAGATGAGTATCCTATGCCAATAGGCGATATGCTTATTAATGATGCCTCTGGACACAAATTTATTAGCTTTCTTGATCGTAACGCGGGATACAATCAAATATTCATGGCTGAAGAAGATGCATTCAAAGCAGCCTTTCGCTGCCCTGGTTTTGTTGGTTTATTTGAGTGGACAGTGATGACTTTTGGCTTGAAAAATGTCGGTGCCACGTATCAAAGAGCTATGAATTTAATCTTTCATGATCTTCTCGGGGTCATACTTGAAGTCTATATTGATGATATTGTTGTTAAATCGGACGATAATGAATCTCATTTAGCCGATTTACGTTTATCTCTTGAGAGGATGAGGAAGTATGGGATCAAGATGAATAATTTGAAATGTGCTTTTGGTGTATCGGCTGGTAAATTCTAGGGTTTTATTATACATGAACATGGTATAGAGATTGATCCCAAGAAGATAGAAGCTATCCAGAAAGTACAAGCTCCAACATGCAAAAAGGATATGTAGAAATTTCTTGGGAAGATTAATTATTTGAGGCGATTCATAGTGAACTTGTCTAGGAAATTTGAAGCATTTACCCCTATCCTTCGGTTAAAGAATGATGCTAATTTTACTTGGCAGGCAAAACAGCAAGATGCATTTGAAAACATCAAAGTAAGTTTGTCTACTCCTCCAGTGATGAGAGCACCAAAACGCGGAGAGCCTTTTAGGCTTTATATTGCTGCGGAGGAAGGCGTTGTTGGTGCTGTTTTGACACAAGAAACCGAAGGAAAGGAGTATGTGATCACTTATTTTAGTCGACGATTGTTGGACGCTGAGACAAGGTATACCTCTATTGAGAAATTATGCCTATGCTTATATTATGCTTGCACTAAGTTAAGGCATTATTTATTGTCTAGTATGTGCATTATAGCTTGTCAAACCGATGTTATTAAATATATGTTGCATAGGCCAATTCTTGGCGGTAGGATTGGTAAATGGGCTTATGCGTTAATTAAATATGATTTGGCTTATGAGTCTTTAAAATCTATAAAAGGCCAAATTGTTGCTAATTTTATAGTTGAACATCGGATTGATAACAAGCATGATGTGGATATTAAATTTGTCACTCTAGTACCATGGAGGCTATACTTTGATGGTTCAGTTTGCGACAATGGCCAAGGGGTTGGTGCTGTTTATGTGTCTCCTCATGGTACTGTTTTTGAAGCCTCATGTCGCTTAGAATATTTTTGCACAAATAATCAAGCCGAATATGAACCTTTATTATTCGGGCTAGAACTTTTAACCACTGTAGGTGCAACACATATTGAGGCTTTTGGTGATTCGTTGCTAGTAGTACAACAAATATCCAAGGTGTTCCAATGTCTCGATGGCTCACTTAATATTTACCTTGATAAATGTCTAGATATAATTTCCACTTTGGATTACTTTAGCATTACTCATATATCTAGAGAAGACAATTGGAATGCAAATGATTTAGCACAACAAGCATCTGGATATCATGTTTATCGTGGTGTTTTTCATATATCTCATGAGCCGATGTTTATGCTTGCTAATATAAGTAAGGCCGAATTAAATCCCATTGATTCAGCCACTAATGAGGGATCTAGTGTAGGTGGGCATGAAGATTGGAGAATACCCATTGTTGAATATTTGCAAGATCCTAGTAAGAGGACAGATAGGGTTGTTCGGCGGATGGCTTTCAAATATACATTGATAGATACTGATCTCTATCGTCGAACGGTTGATGGTATTCTTTTGAAGTGCTTGGATGAAGATTAGGCAAGGGTTGCTATGGGAGAGGTACACAAAGGTATATGCGCTACTCATCAGTCGGTGCACAAAATGAAGTGGATCTTACGACGTGGAGGATTTTATTGGCCGACAATGATTAATGATTGCTTTAGGTATTATAAAGGATGTGAAGCTTGTCAAAAGTTTGGTGATATTCAGTTGGCTCCTGCTGCTATGTTAAATCCTATTATCAAGCCATGGCCATTTAGAGGTTGGGGATTAGATTTCATTGGTATGATCCATCCTTCTTCTTCGAAAGGGCATCGGTTCGTGTTGGTAGCTACTGATTATTTTACGAAGTGGTCTGAAGCGATACCTCTCAGAAATATGACCCATAAAGAGGTGATCAAGTTCATAACTGAGCACATTATACATAGATTCGGTATTCCTCAAACATTGACTATAGATCAAGGCACATCATTTATAGCAATAAGATTTTGATCAAGCTTATCAAGAAGAAGATTGAAGATCATCCAAGAAAGTGGCATGAAGTATTGTCCGAAGCTTTATGGGCGCATAGAATATCAAGTCATGGTGCGACAAAGGTAACTTCGTATGAACTTGTGTATGGACAAGAAGCCATTTTGCCAGTGGAGGTAAATCTGGCTGCTTTGAGATTTGCTAAGAAAAATGACTTATCGGCAGTAGATTTCCATAACTTGATGATGGACAACATTGATAAAGTTGCCGATAAACATTTATTTGCTTTGAAAGAGATAGAGAAAGAAAAGTTACGGGTAGCAAGAGCTTACAATAAAAAGGTAAAGTTGAAGAGCTTCCAAGTTGGCGATTTGGTGTGGAAGGTGATTCTGCCAGTTGGTTCGAAAGACAGAAAGTTTGGTAAGTGGTCTCCGAGCTGGGAGGGTCCTTTCAAGGTTGCGAGAGTAGTTCCCGGGAATTCATATTTAGTGGAATCTATGAGAGGGAATTTACTGCATCGGGCTCTCAATGGAAAATATCTAAAGAAATTCTACCCGAGTGTGTGGCAAGAAGCCTGAGCACACATATGGCCGATATGTAATTATCGCCCTAAGCATATATGGCCGATACATGATTATCGCCCTTAGCATATATGTCTGGTACATAGTTATCGCCCTAAGAACAAATGGCCGATGGAGTGTTGACATCGTCCTTAGAATAAAAATGATGCAAGTTATTTTCTAGCACGCAAGCTCTGCCAGAAAACAGGGGGGCATGTGTTGTCACTCGTTTTGGGCTCGTAGCTAATCAAGGCAAATGGCGAGAGAAACGCACTCGAAAAGGTCCACTACGAGGAATATTGATCATCAAAGACACACCATATCAAGTCAAGCCATGATCAGGCTTAATAGCCAATTATGATAGTGTTTAGAGAAGATTTGTAGAGTGATATATGGAGGCTTCAACTATGACTCCTTCAAGATGAACTCAAATGAAAAAGTTCAGAAAATGAAAGTTGTGCGTCTCGTCGAAACAATCAACTTTGCTTTTTGAATCATCTCAATCCGAGTTAGTATCCGAAAGTTAGAGTCAAAATACTGCTAAAGGCTAAATTGGCACGGACAGAACCGGGTGGTCGCTGGACGACAGACCTTGTCTTGGACGGAAGTGCAAAATTCGTCTGAAAACCGTTAGACTAACGTATCTGCTTACGAACAATATTGAGCGGTTAAGATCAACTTGGATGAAAAAGCCGTAAACATGAAAGTTGTTCAGTTTTTTGAGACGAACAACTTTGCTTTAGGAATAATCTTCATCGGAGCAAGTATACAACCTCCAGATTCAAAATACATCCGAATTGAGTTAAATTCGTTCGGTCGCAATCCGAGTTTGATACGAAAACAAGAGCAAAACGCAATGATCAGGTCATATGAAAAAGTGCAAAACACGAAAGTTCTTCGTATTTTCGAGAGGAACAACTTTGGGTTTTATTACATTTTGATCTGAGCTCGTTTACTATGTCCAAAGTGGTCTAGAAGGTACATGCAAGTTTTTGACCGAACAGTTACGCAAATTTCGAGTTTACTTGTTTGAATTGGACCCCAAGTAGGATTTTGGACGTGGATCCAGCCTTCTTTCTTGCACGGAAAGTCCAGTCGCTCCTTATATACACGAGGGGTGACGGCCGATTGAAAAAACAACACACAATCGCAAAAACCAATCTACAAACCTCTACTTTTTCTCTCTCGCCCTGGTTTTCTGGTCATCGCTCATCGACGTTCTTCATGTTGGAGAGCTTCGATCCACGAGGTCCTAGGGGCGGGCAAACCTACCTAGGGAAGCCCATCATCGCCGTGCGTCCAGACGGGGTCTCTCCCGGGCGCGTGGGGTTTCGGGTGCTGAAAAGATCTCGCCGGCTATCTTGCGTATCGCGCTTCCGGCGAGGCTCCTCCGGCGACGTGTCTTGCATATCGCGCTCGATGCCGGAGGTACACGTGACGTGTTCGTGTGCGAACAGGCGGCATCTCCTTAGTGCGTGACTCATGGTATCGGCGAAAGCAAGGTAAAGGTCGTGGTCAACCACTCTCTACCGGCCTTCCAAGGAAGAGGGCTAATAATTTGCTATTAAGAATCGGTTGGAACCTGTGTGTAAAGTTGTGCACCCCTGCAGGGTTATAATATTTTTGAAAAGCCGTGTCCACGGTTATGGAAAACTTAGGAACGGATTCTATGATCATAGAAAACTATAACCTAATGATAAAACTTGGCCAACTATTGTGAGATCCAGAGTACTTCCTCGGGGAAGTTTGAGGGGGTAGTCCGAGAAGAGAGGTTTAGTTGATGATGGTACTTGGTGGATAACAAAGATGACTTCGAAGAGCTAGAATTGTAGTCTTCTTATCCCTTTTTAAAATGATCTAACTAGAAGAGCTTCTTTACCTCCTTGTTTTGAAAAGAAAAGATGGCTTTATGCAAAACAACTCCACTAGCCATAAGTCTTGCGGAGTACACTCTGTACTCAGCCTTGCCTCGTTGATGTTTTTCTACGGATGAAGCTACTCCAACTGAAGGTGGTTTCTATGTCGAAGTCGACGAGTAGTCGGGGTTCCCAGGCAGCAACCTAGGATCTATGGAAGGGTCGCTACTTCTGTTTAAGGCCTCTTAGGCCCTTGCTAAGTTTGTTGTTTAGAAAAACTTGTTTACTTCCGTTGTTTGTTGTACTTATGGGTCTATGACCCCTGGCTTGTATGATTGGTTTGTAACTATGTTAAGATTTTACCTTACTAATGTATGGTTTGTATGTTCTATAATGTTACCGATCATTCCCTGCTAGCTTGAAATTTAGGTTAGGCTTATGTTAGATGAAGATCTGGTATTTATCTAGCCCTAGTCCCGGGTCGTGACAATAAAATACCAAGATCCTACATCTACAATGCAAAATAATTACCTAAAACATGATGCAAATATGCACTCATCAACT
Organism: Avena sativa; assembly: GCA_916181665.1. Lineage (NCBI taxonomy): Eukaryota > Viridiplantae > Streptophyta > Magnoliopsida > Poales > Poaceae > Avena > Avena sativa. The sequence goes on from OV702279.1 coordinate 89,729,749, forward strand.
TACCCAAGCTTAGACTCTTGCTCGTCCCGAGCAAGTTTAGCTGAATGGATGTGATCCTCATATTCATGAGACTGAGTCGATAAAATAAATGAGGCAGTTGCAGCTTGTGTTTATCATAAAGGATACATATGAATAAGTTCATGAATAGTACTTTACTCAAACCATCCGAATAATATTAGTAGGCTTCCACACCTTTAGTAATTAATAGTTCACAAAAGATTATTCTCAACATGATGTAAAAAATTTCGGTTCAACCAAATGAGTTAGTGAGGTAGTCCTAAGTGTTTTAGGATTAACATATTCACTTGGGATGCAAAATCTCAAACATCTCTTTGTCTTACTACAATATAGTGATATATGCCTACTTTCTCTTTGCACATTCGCTCTTTTTCTTCATCTTTCTATTTCTTCTTTTTCCATATATATTAGTGCTCACACTTTTGTTTAAGTGCTGTGAAAAGAAGCTAGCCATATATTCCACTTCATGTAGGAATTTCAAAGTTTAACGATTTCAATTACCAAATTACAAATATATATGGAGCATATTTATAACTTGAGTATTCTACCTCAACTTGTTCTCATTCTATTTGATAGTATTTATAATTTCTCCATTGTTCAAGGTTTTTCTTTTTTGTCTTAATTAATTAGATAATCTCTCCTTTTTGTAAATCAAACCATTGACCTACAATATATTGATCAAATTATCTTTTAAATGTTCCGTTAATACTAATGGTGTGGAAGATTCCTATTGATATCATCAAGTGCAAGTAAAATCATACTCAAGTAATTCATATATCCAATAAGACAAGCTTAAACTTAATAATGCTTCATATATTGTAATAAACTCGGAATTTCATAAGAGGGATCGACTATTCCTGAAGGGAAGTCTAATGATGCAATCTTTTATTTCTAAACTTGAGCTAATGCGAAACTAAAACTACTAAACTTATAGGATTGATTACAAGGTTTTAGCAATCTCGCCAAGCTTGGAATCAAGCCAGGCGGGATGAAATAACTCCTTGCTGGTACCTATTCCTCCTCCTAGGTAGGAAGAGCACTGTCTTCCTCTCCTGGGTTGCTAACTTTAGCCATGCTTGCGAGGCGGATGCTAAGCTTGGCCAAGTCATATTAAAGCTTCAAAATTTTCCTCTTAACGAATTTCTTCTCATCTATCAACTCAAAAATAGTTTTAATCAAGAAACCAACTCTACCATCGATGTCATTTACCTTTTTCTCAAGGTCTTTGCTCATCATCCAGTAGGAGTCAATTCCTTCTCCAATAGTTTTAGCACATGCCTTTGAAGCTTTTTCCAATTGATAGATCTTATCCTGAATCTCATCTTCCCACACCTCCTTGGGTTTAAGAGGTGGCGGACTAAGAGTAAGTTTATAATAAGATCCTATGTTATGACGGTATGGATTAGGGAGATACTCATCCTTGCACCTTCCCTGATCTGATTGCCTCCTCGTCTCCATCCTTTGCGGGAACATGCCCTCCCAATTTGGGAGAGGCTTGATCCCGGAGATGGATGATGATGATGCTTCTTTTGGTTACATCTCCTCGATCCTCTTCACGGGCTTCTCTTCCTTCTTCTTCCAAATCTTGTTGACATGGAAAGGATGCATGGCTTCGCTGCACGGGTGTTGTTATAGGGGTGTGTAGGGAGATGGCGATGGTTTTTCGAGGCTGGAGACTGTAGCTCTGCGAAAACTTAATAAAAAGGTTAGATGCAACCGTCTTTAAAAGGGAAGGTAGAAAACCCTAGCCGCCAGGCTTAACGAGTAACTATATGTGCGCGTGTCTTTTAGATCCTGCCATATAGTTAGGAACCGACTATAGATTTTTGTATTTATCTATGGCGCTACCAACTATACGGCCACAACTATATGGCTGGAAGATTTCTTCCCGCTGTATAGTTGGTCGTTAAACCTTGTGTACCTTGGCATAAAAATTTGGTGATGCGATGAATAACTATACGGCCTCAACTATACGGCCAGAAATTTATTTCCCGTTGTATAGTTGGTCAGGCCGTATAGTTGGTCTTTAAGGTTACAGTTGTAACATCCCAGCATTAGAGCTTAGAAATAAGCTGAACCAAGATGTGTGCATTGCATTCATGCATAGAAAATCCGAATAATTTTCGCTCTTTTGAACAAAACTTGTCAAAGTGATTGAAGCTTATCTTAACTTGATGGAATTGAAGTAGATCATCATGTTGACTGCGACAAGTTTCAATATGAACTTTGCTAAAACCTTATTTTGGGTAAACATGATTTGATCTAAAGGGTAGATCAAATGTAATAAAATCAATCCCTAATACATTAGTTAGTGATTTATATTTGATCCTTAGGTGATCATATCATAGTATTCATTACAACAACCCATGAATACCAAGTTTAGAATGTAACCCAAGTAATAAGAATGTAATAACTAACCCTTGACTTATTTATTATTATCCCATTATACCATAAGTATCATGGTAATACCTAACTTTAACCCTTTAGTTATATTGAGTAGGAAGGAAATCAAGTCAAGATCATTCACCATGTATCTTTCTATCCATATCAATACTTACCATTCCTATTGAATCATATTCTAATATATGTTGTTCATCAATGTTGAGTAATCAACTATTGATTCATCAAATATTAACCTATCAATTCTTGATTTAGCAACTCTTGTTCTTATCATAGCATTCACTTTAAATCCTTTAGAGAAGGAGGTAAGAAGAGGTAAGTGGTAATGCTAGTTTTATATATCATCTATAGGATGGGAGTGTTGGAAGAGAATAAGATCAATGTGGTAATTGATGGAGTTAACTCACTACTGAATAAATAGAAGAGTTATATGGAAGATCTAATTATATGGTAACAAATAGGATTATAAGGATGAAAATTGAAGGTAGAGACCAAAGAGTAATCATATGGTACTAAGTAGGTATAGTCGAAGAATAACATTCCCTAATCCACTAGATATATTAAGAAGATAACTTTAATACCACTGTAATGTTGTATTTATGAAGCCTTAATTAGATAATTGGAAACCTAATCCATAAAGGATCAAAGGATTATAATGATCATGCTTAAGTCACCAAGATAGAATGCTTATATCATGTATAAGTGACATTGGTGGCTAAAACATGATTAAACTCTAATATAAGATATTGGAGTTAAGTAGAGATAAGATAGTATGATTAGGATGATGTTAGAGCAGCAGTGAAATATAGAGTCAGTATTTTCCTCTTGGAAAATAGTAAACACTAGAGGTGAAGTAGGATTTGATCTATATATATAAATATAAATGAATTTATAGAGTAATGTTGGTGATGGATAATAAAGGAAGGGTATAAATAGAGGCAATTGTAACCATCTGTTGGATTGGAGATTATTAGTAGTAGGACAGTTTGATAACCAAGTATAGATTTAGAAGAATAAAAGGTGCATAAGAATATTCTTGTGAAGTAAATCTCATCATGTTAGCACATGATGGTGGATATGAAGGAGTAGTATATCTAGGAAAGAAATTCTTTAAGTAGAAGCCAAGAATTCTGAATTATGGAAGATACGAATTCTTGGTAAACACTAAACCCTAAATTCATAATCAAGCTTAACATCCATCTCATCTGTTGGCTAAATCATTTTATTTCCACAATTCTTTATAGGAATATTTCTTATAGCAAATCACTTAACCACATCTCTGTCATTTCCAATTATAATAACCATATGTGTTTAGGAGATATTTTTATCAATTCTTTTCCATAAGACATTCGAGGTAATAACTTTCTATTTTAAAAGGTGATATCATTAAAGATCACAAACATAAAGACAATAGGTTTAGCTATTAATATTTACTCATATCAACAAAAGAATATAAGTATAGTAAGAACCCTAAACCCTAGGGTAAACAATTTCAATTCAAACCTTAACTACTATATTAGTTATAATAAAATGTATATATTTTGTTATTTCCTAGATTTATGGGAGTAATACTAACCATATTAATTCCTTTGAGTATCCTACATCAAACAATGATATATGATCATTATGTAAAAATTTCCCTCCAAACTATTAGTTAACCAGAATCAAATTATATCATTAAATAAAGATATATCATAATATAAATCCATGGTTTATTCTGGACAGAAAATAAAAAATATAACGTTATTTAATAAAAGTTCACAAAATGCTAGTAAATACCTTTTAATATAGTTACAATTATTTATCAAATAAAGCCCATAAAGAAAACTCAAATCAAAGATGCAAATTCAAATCTGTAAACAAAATAGAATATAGAAAAAGGAAAGAACCAGGAAAAAATAGAAGGAGATCAAATCTGGCCCATGGCCCAACTTCCTTCTCCTTATCCACTGCTCACAAGCAGCCCGTAGCAGCCACCTCAGCCCAAGAACTAGCCTGTCTCGTCTCACTCAGTGACTGACGAGTGGGCCAGCGAGAGGACAGCGGGTCGAGAGAGGAAACGTTCCAGGGGGTTATCTGCAAATGTCGCATCATCGTCTTCCTCGCCTACTGGAAGCAGCTCGTTGGACGGAGCTCCGTCGTCGATCGACCGTCGTGCTGTGATGCGTGCCGCCACTCCTGGAGGAGGGGATAAGAACGCCACGATGCCGCCTGCTCGTCCTCATCCACTCTATCTTCCTCTGAAGCCCTCTCTCTCGATTTCTTCCTGAGATCCGAAACCCTAGCTAACCTCGCCGTCGTTCCGCACCTCCCCACTCTCTTCCAAGTAGAAATGGAGATGCCCCGTGCTCCGTATATCCTCTAGGTGGATACTTGCATCAAGGGGAGCACTCGAGAGGGCGAATTTTGTTGTTCCTTTCTACGACAGTTCATTGGAATCCTCGTCGAAGAGCTCGTCTCCGACAACACCAGTCTTCGCCGACACCACCACTACAACAAGGGTGACTCAATGATGCTCAAGCATCGTTCTTTTCTTCCTATCGTGCTCCCTAGCCTGCTCGCACCGTAGCGCCGTCGCATGCCGCTGTCAGTCGTTGTCGTTCTAGTAGCTCCAATGACTATTTTCGAGCAGCATCGCCACTATATGGTTCAGCACGTTGCGCTGATATAAACTAGACTAGTTCCGCTTGCTGGGGAACCGTATATCGTCGTCGGTGACCATCAACTGGCGGTGGTAGCCGCACTGACGTCATCCTGACAACATGCATGCGCCAGCTTTGACCTAGTCCACCATTTGACTCATCCACGCCAACGTGGCATCCAACATGGCCAGAGTCCCACCAGGCAGTGACTGTGTCTAGGTTGAGCTGGGTATAAAAAGTATTTCCTGTTAGAAATGAAATAAAAAAATATACATTCACACACAAATAAATTCCAGAAATTGAATGAAATGATTAAATCTTAGAAATTTAATAACTTTTGCTTTATAATTTGGAAAAACATGTTTAATATATGAAAATTTTCAGAAAAATAAACTCTAAAACTTAAAATTATTATCAAATATTATTATGATAATTATTTAAATAAATATTATTTATAAAGGTTTTATAAGTAATAAAACTTAGATAATCCATATTTTAATAGTGGTAAATATTAAAAATATAAATAAAATACCAAAAATCTTAGAAAAATAAAAACAATACTTTAAAACTATAATCATGCATTATTATTTCACTCAATTAAATCTTTATTATTTATTAAGTGTTGATAAAGTAACAAATCTTATAAAAATCATATCTTATTATTTATAAATCATAAAAATAAATGTAATATACCAAAATGATCAAAAAAAATCTACATGTTAAAAATATAATATTCCACTTTTGAGGTAAATAAAAATTTAAAAACTTTGATAACTTGAATTTAAACCTATTACTTTAATTAATAACTCATATAGGGGTAAATAAACATTGCTAATATTCCTAAAATTAGCCAATTGAGTCTAATAAATAGTATTAGTCTTAAATATTTATAATATAAAGTCAAAATGGTTTAACACATTTTAAATACAATTTTATCGAATTATCATTCAACCATATGTGTAGATTATTTTCTAAAAAGATTTTCATCAAGTATAAATTTTTCAGGAATAATTTGGAATTAAATAAAACCTTTTTACTTACCTCAATCACAACTTTATAAACAAATCAAAACAATATAGTGAATCCATAAGTAGTTAAGTAATGTTACTTCCTTGATTACAAATTATAACCATTCATTCACAAAAAGATAAATGATTCTATTCCATTATAAAATTAAGAAACCACTACTTAAATAGAAGAATAACCATTCTTAAGTAACTTTAAGAAAACATTACAAAGTACACAAGGTACAATTCACATAAGCAATATACCTTAAAACCATTTATGTCTTTAAAGTTAACTTTAGTCTACAATATTTCCAAATAATATGCTAAAGATTTTGTATGTATTTTATAGTTAACTTTGGTCTGTTATAATTAAGTTATAAAGCATCTCAAATCCAAACTATCCAAGCAAGAATAAACAACATCAATCACATTCTATCAACCATACTCTAAAAACTACCAGGCTTGCTTAAACCTTAATAAAGAAATCTTTTCTTCAAAAGTTATTCGTTTTGCCACTTCAGTCAACAGATGACAAATAATTGTAATCACATTACTTTGTACTTTACTTGTATAACTTCGAACTATTAACACTTAAGTTACTTATAGATGTCAATACTTGTAAAGTAAGGTTTTGAGATGAGGCAATTCTTATATAAGTAGTCTTTGAGTAGCATTCCACTTTCATATATATTATTGTTGTATAACATTATAATTACATGTTGTTTCACACACACTCACAAGCCTTAATAAGAAGCACGAGTATTAAACTTATCTAAAAGGACAACACATTCTAAAGAAACCAATTCTAGTTTCCAAACTCTAGATCAACGTTATCCCCGGGATTTGCGTTTATAAAATGCATTACATTACTTATGCATAAAAGCATCCTGCTTCTTGAAACATTAGTCCTTACCACACCAATGATGTTGATTTTAGATATTGGATCTTATATTGTCTTGAAGACCGTGAGTGCATAATATTGCAATCACAAAAGGCAAGTTCACACTTGCTCATGTCCTTTGATTATTTTCTGTAAAGTATTTTGCAAATCAAGTGTTGTCATCACTTGCATTTCAAAAAGGTCGGAAAACACTATTTTCCTCATAATATGATTATAGGTTATTTACCATGAGGTAATAACCTACTATGAAACTTCCAGTGGTAAAGGAACATATTATCTAGGACTTAACAACCAATATCGCCAGTGATTCTTGCGCCGTATATTACGCGTTAACCATGAGATTTGGAATGGGATAGAGAAGTCAGCTATATCCTTTTCCTTTCGTATGGAGGCAAGACTACCTTAACGTGACGTTGTGATTCCTTGTGCGGATCCAACATATGGGTGGGCACCCTTAGGCCCCGCGTTTTTGGTGTCTAGATTATCTATGAGTGCCTGTCGGGGGTTTAGCCGGACCTATAAGGTACTTACCTAGGCATCACCAGCTCATAGAGTCTTCGGGAATCATTAGGGTTTTAGCCTGCCCAAAAGGGGGCTTAACGGAGGTGAGCTAGCCCCGAAGGATCGTGCAGACATATGAGGTCACGGAGAGGGCAGTGATTGGCTTGGATCTTAGACTGGGCCCCATACCAAGGAAGTATGGAAAAGGTCATGACTTGGTTCTGCAACAAAGATAAGGTCTCTCATGGGTAAAGTATCACACCTCTGCAGAGTGTAAGAACTATAACTTGTTACTCCCTGTTCCGGGAAGGAGCTGCGAACGCGACGGGAAAGGAACTCCATGAAAGTTCTGATAAACCCATGAAGGCTGACGGACATAGATTTTTAGAATAAAAGCAATCTTTGAAGAAATGTTTACGAAAACTTGCATTGCCTACGACCTATGGTCTGTGGCTGTAGATATAATGCATCAAACACTCCTTTTCTAGTGAACTTGCTGAGTACGCTCGTACTCAACGTATCTTCTTAACCCTTGCTAGATTCTGAAGCCAGTACAGACAACATCTACATCAAGTTATGCTATTGGGATCATCATCAAAAGCTAAAGATCTTCAACGAAGACAAGGAAGTCAGCATATACATCAACTCAAATGAAGAAGAAGTTACTGATTAGATAGGAATATAATATCTAGCCAAAGAACCTATTTCTGTAGTGTATTACAATAGCAGCAATGCCAGGCCATCAGTTAAAATACTAGTCCTAATAGGATAATAGTTTTAGAGTTGTTTATCTTTGATTCTTCTTTGTAAGAAGTTCTTTCTCTCTCTTTAACTTAGAGTTGTATTTGGATCTTATGTAAATAGTTGAGTTGTAACCTTTAGACATGTCTTGGACCCGCTGTGTTTCTGTTGTACCACTCTGAGGGATGTAATACTAGTGAACAGGTGTTTCATTGGTGTTATGTCAACGACTATAGTGTACTACATCATGCAGTGGTATGCTGGGTCACCGCAGTTGGTATCAGAGCATATGCTTTGACCTTAGGTTGGAAACCTAGTAAATGGGTAGAACCTGTAGGACGCATACCTGCAATAATAAAGAGTTCTCTAGTGATATGAGGGATATTCACTTGAGAATAATCCTGTCATGTTGCTAGTGCGATAATTCTTTAGTATGATTGCAATCCTGAACACTACCGAGAGTTTTAACTCTATGTGACTGATGATAATTTCTTATCTACAGTTCTACATGGCACCTCGATATCCACCCCGGAATGTTCAAGTGATGAACAGGACGTTAAATGACTATGGAGGGGATTGGATAGATAACCTTCGACAACTTCTATGGAGTTTGGATTGTGAATCAAGACTTTTGGTCAAGATTTACAGTTACTATGATGGGCAGGTATTAGCTAAATACCGTGTCATGATCATGTTAACCAAGAAGTTAGGACTTAAGGGAGAAATGCCATCAGGAGAGGCAAGGTGCATGGCATTAGCATATGAGATTGTCGTAGCAGCAGCCATAACCATGATCCGAGAACAGAAATCCCAAGCTCTAGAAGGTAGTACCCACACCATTATACCCCATGAAACCTTAAACCCGGAGCATGAGTTAGATCACTCTACTCTAGTCCAAACTAAACCCACTCGAGCAGTAGAGTATATGGATTATTATCGTTCTTTGCTAAACACTTACCATAACACTCATCAAGTCTTAGTTCAGGAACTAGATACGGTCATTGAGGATTTACTGATCCTGATAAAGCAATGGCACGTAGGAAGAAGTTAGATAAATAAGCTAGGCATCCCAAATACATACCTTCAGGAGAAGTGTATGAGGAAACTGAATTCGATGATCCACACTCAGAAAACTATGCTTATTACCAAAATAAACCCCAGCCATCTGAAGATCTATGGACCAAGTATAACTCCGAACAAAAGAAATGGGCGGGAGCTATTCCAAGTAACCTCGAGCAAAACCAGTATGAATGGGGAGTAGAATCTCAAGGTGGAACCATAGGAGATCCTATACCTTGTGATACAGGTATCGGAGAAGAGACCAATTATAACCATATAGAGCCTTATGGACCATATGGGGGTGATACCAACCCAATCGTCTTAGAAGAGTATTCTGGTAGTTACTATACCAATATGTATGAATGGATCCAAGAAAAGGCAAAAGAACCCTCTTATTTTGAGGAAGCATTGCCGAAAACGCAAGTATATCCTGTAGAAGACTATGCCAACTCTAGTCATTTTTCAATGGCTAATCTCAGTCTCGGTACTTCTTATCAAGAATACGCACCTCCTGGATGCATATACGCTCCAGAAGGCAGTCGTAGGACTTCACGTCATCATGGACGGAACTCCAGGAAGAACTAGAGGGAGATAAAAGTAAGAAAGGAACGAAATACCAAGGGATGAGTTCTTGAATAATGTACATAGAGGGTAATGCATATTATAGTTTGAAAGGTTTGCTGAAATAAGTGAGGATATACTCACAAGAATAAGAAGTTCTTGTAAGATAGTTGTGTGATGTATATGTGAGGCAAAACTTTGGAACGGTCAGTTCGTCTGGAAATTATTTAAAACCTATGTATAATACATGGTATATGTTTGGTTGTTTATCGACTCTTGGGTTTTCTTGAATCTTCTTGATTGACTAGATCTGTACATGAAGTTTGACTTGGTATGCAAATGCATGATGTAACACCTAGTTATTACTTGATGCTATAGACCTAGATAGAATAGGGAATCCACGTAAGGAAGTGACGAATTATGTATACCAAGGAGGTTTACATGAAGAACAAAGCAACAAGGAGTAGTAAAAAAAAGTTCACAAGATATGGGTGATGTTGCTAAGAAGTTAATGGAGTAGTAGTACCAAGTTCATGGGAGTAGCATGAATAAGTACAAAGAAGAAGCTTTGGACAACATGGTATTCAAGATCTGACAATTCAGAGAGAATGCTAGTAGTATGTCAGGAGCCGTAGGGTAATCCATACACCCTAGGATGGTCCGTAGTCGGTAACTTGCCCACAATAGGTATCGGTTAAAATAGTTAACCAGATCATGTTAAAAGTTGCATAAAGAGCATAAAATTTGGCCTAAGTGAAGGAAGGCATGAAGGAGTATAAATATTAAAGCGACCGTCTTTCGAGGCGCTTCATGAAGTCAGACATATCAAAGCAAAAATGTCCAAATAGTAAGTAAGACAAATAATCTTGGAAGATCTATATCGGAGATCCACAATTGTGTGGGTATACCGTAAGTTCTTTCATGAGACCTTAAAGAGGTATAGTATAAGTTGGATAGAGACCAATGTCCTAGTTATGAAGCCAATAGTTACTATAAAGGCGGTTTAGAGACCATTAGTAAACCCTAAGGGGGTGAGTAAACAGTAAACGAAAATACTGTTATCTGAATCCCAGAGTAAAGGTTGAAAAAGAAGTACTAACCTATGACAACATTAAGCCTTATTTTCATAAGGTTTAAGTCGTTATTATGGAGGTACTTTCAAAAGTATGTTTGGATGGAAGATTGAAGTAAACCAAGATAGTAGGACTCAAACCTTAAGGCAATTAATATAAGGAAGTAGAAGAAGTACTTAATATTATCTAAAGCTTGATAAGGTAAAAACTTGAAGGTGATAAAATAAATTAATCTTAATAGACTATTCTAGAAAAAACAACTCATAAGTGATTCATAAGAGAGAATAAAGCACACCCAATTGGACAGGTGTAGAGGAACAAGAAATTCCAACGGGTATGAACTAAATGAGTTCAAATCCAATTTTGAAAGGAATACCAGTATCCACCATACTATGATAAAACAAAAATATAGTCTTTTGACCACAACTGTTGGCAAATAGAAATTTAAAACCTATTTTAGTGAGACTTCCTAGACCTTATATAATATAGTAAGAAAGTTCAATGATTAAGTGAAAGAGTTGGATTAGGATATCTAATCAGAATAAGAAAACTATTTGGATATGGAATGCTACAATTATTCCCATTAAGGTTACCATGGAGTTTAGAACTGTCGTAACCAATACAATACAATTCCTTACTCTGAAACGTGAGAGTTTACGAACTTCGGGGACGAAGTTTATTTTAAGGGGGAGAGTCTGTAACATCCCAGCATTAGAGCTTAGAAATAAGCTGAACCCAGATGTGTGCATTGCATGCATGCATAGAAAATCCGAATAATTTTCGCGCTTTTGAACAAAACTTGTCAAAGTGATTGAAGCTTCTCTTAACTTGATGGAATTGAAGTAGATCATCAAGATGACTGCGATAAGTGTCAATATGACCTTTGCTAAAACCTTATTTTGGGTAAACATGATTTGATCTAAAGGGTAGATCAAATGTAATAAAATTAAGCCCTAATACATTAGTTAATTATTTATATTTGATCCTTAGGTGATCATATCATAGTATTAATTACAATAACCCATGAATACCAAGTTAACAATGTAGCCCAAGTAATAAGAATGAAATAACTAACCCTTGACTTATTTATTCTTATCCCATTATACCATAAGTATCATGGTAATACCTAACTTTAACCCTTTAGTTATATTGAGTAGGAAGGAAATCAAGTCAAAATACATTCACCATGTATCTTTCTATCCATATCAATCCTTACTATTCCTATTGAATCATATTATAATATCTGTTGTTCATCAATGTTGAGTAATCAACTATTGATTCATCAAATATTAACCTATCAATTCTTGATTTAGCAACTCTTCTTCTTATCATAACATTCACTTTAAATCCTTTAGAGAAGGAGGTAAGAAGAGGTAAGTGGTAATGCTAGTTTTATATATCATCTATAGGATGAGAGTGTTGGAAGAGAATACGATCAATGTGGTAATTGATGGAGTTAACTCTCTACTGAATAAATAGAAGAGTTATATGGAAGATCTAATTATATGGTAACAAATAGGATTATAAGGATGAACACTGAAGGTAGAGACCAAAGACTAATCCTATGGGACTAAGTAGGTATAGTCCAAGAATAACATTCCCTAATCCACTAGAGATATTAAGAAGATAACTTCAATACCACTGTAATCTTGTATTAATGAAGCCTTGATTAGCTAATTGGAAACCTAAACCACAAAGGATCAAAGGATTATAATGATCATGCTTAAGTCACCAAGATAGAATGCTTATATCTTGTATAAGTGACATTGGTGGGTAAAACATGATTGAACTCTAGTATAAGATATTGGAGTTAAGTAGAGATAAGATAGTATGATTAGGATGATGTTAGAGCTGTAGTGAAATATAGAGTAAGTATTTTCCTCTTGGAAAATAGTAAACACTGGAGGTGAAGTAGGATTTTATATATATATATATATATAAATGAATTTATAGAGTAATGTTGGTGATGGATAATAAAGGAAGGGTATAAATAGAGGAAATTGTAACCATTTGTTGGATTGGAGATTATTAGTAGTAGGACAGTTTGATAACCAAGTATAGATTTAGAAGAATAAAAGGTGGATAAGAATATTCTTGTGAAGTAAAGCTCGTCATGTTAGCACATGATGATGGATATGAAGGAGTAGTATATCTAGGAAAGGAATTATTTAAGTAGAAGCCAAGAATTCTGAATTATGGAAGATAGGAATTCTTGGTAAACACTAAACCCTAAATCCATAATCAAGCTTAACATCCATATCATCTGTTGGCTAAATCATTTTATTTCCACAATGCTTTATAGGAATATTTCCTATAGCAAATCAGTTAAGCACATATCTATCATTTCCAATTATAATAACCATATGTGTTTAGGAGATATTTTTATCAATTCTTTTCCATAAGACATTCTAGGTAATAAATTTCTATTTTAAAAGGTGATATCATTACAGATCACAAACATAAAGACAATAGGTTTAGCTATTAATATTTACTCATATCAACAAAAGAATATAAGTATAGTAAGAATCCTAAACCCTAGGGTAAGCATTTTCAATTCAAACCTTAACTCCTATATTAGTTATAATAAAATGTATATATTTTGTTATTTCCTAGATTTATGGGAGTAATACTAACCATATTAATTCCTTTGAGTATCCTACATCAAATAATGATATATGATCATTATATAAAAATTTCCCTCCAAACTATAAGTTGCTAGAATCAAATTCTATCATTAAATAAAGAAATATCATAATATAAATCCATGGTTTATTCTAGATAGAAAATAAAGAAATATAACATTATTTAATAAAAGTTCACAAAACGCTAGTAAATACCTTTTAATATAGTTACAATTATTTAACAAATAAAGCCCATAAAGAAAATTCAAATCAAAGATGCAAATTCAAATCTGTAAACAAAATAGAATATAGAAAAAGGTAAGAACCAGGAAAAAATAGAAGGAGATGAAATCTGGCCCATGGACCAACTTCCTTCTCCTTATCCACTCCTCACGAGCAACCCGTAGAATCCACCTCAGCCCAAGAACCATCCCGACTCATCTCACTTAGTGACTGACAAGTGGGCTAGCGAGAGGACTACGGGTCGAGAGAGGAAACGTCCAGGGGGTTATCCGCAAATGTCGCATCATCGTCTTCCTCGCCTACTGGAAGAAGCTCGTTGGCCGGAGCTCCACCGTCGATCGACCGCCACGCTACGATGCATGCCCCCGCTCCTGGAGGAGGGGATAAGAACGCCACGACGATGTCTACTCGTCCTCATCCACTCTCTCTTCCTCTGAAGCTCTATCTCTCGATTTCTTCCTCAGAGCCGAAACCCTAGCTAACCTCGCTGTCGTGCCGCACCTCCCCACTCTCTTCCAAGTAGCCATGGAGATGCCCCGTGCTCCGTAGATCCTCTGGGTGGAGTCTTGAATCAAGGGGAGCACTAGAGAGGGTGAATTTTGTCGTTCCTTTCTACGACAGTTCATCGGAATCCTCGTCGGAGAGCTCATCTCCGACCACACCAGTCTTTGCCGACACCACCACTGCAACCAGTGTGAGTTACTTATGCTCAAGCATCATTCTTTTCTTCCTATCGTGCTCCCTAGCCTGCTCGCGCCAAAGCACCGTTGCATGATGTCGTTAGTCGTTGTCGTTCCAGTAGCTCCGATGACTATTTTCGAGCAGCACTGCCACTCTATGGTTCAGAACGTTGCGCTGATACAAACTAGACTAGTTCCACTTGCTGGGGCGCCGTAGATCGTCGTCGGTGACCATCAACTAGCGGTGGTAGCCGCACAGATGTCATCCTAACGCCCTTCTTGCGCCATCTTTGACCTAGTCCACCATTTGACTCGTCCACGCCAACGTGGCATCCAACGTGGCCAGAGTCCCACCAGTCAGTGACTGTGTCTAGGTTGAGCTGGGTACAAAAAGTATTTCCCGTTAGAAATTAAATAAAACAATATACATTCAAACACAAATAAATTCCATAAATTCAATGAAATGATTAAATCTTAGAAATTTAATAACTTTTGTTTTATAATTTGGAAAAACATATTTAATATATCAAAAAATTTCAGAAAAATAAAATCTAGAACTTAAACTATTATCAAATATTATTATGATAATTATTTAAATAAATATTATTTAATAAAGGTTTTATAAGTAATAAAACTTAGATAATACATATTTTAATAGTGGTAAATATTAAAAATATAAATAAAATACCAAAAATCTTAGAAAAATAAAAACAATACTTTAAAACTATAATCATGCATTATTATTTCACTTAATTAAATCTTTATTATTTATTAAGTGTTTATAAAG
This sequence comes from Avena sativa, assembly GCA_916181665.1. Taxonomy (NCBI): domain Eukaryota; kingdom Viridiplantae; phylum Streptophyta; class Magnoliopsida; order Poales; family Poaceae; genus Avena; species Avena sativa. The sequence continues at coordinate 89,744,983 of OV702279.1, forward strand.
TAATAAACCTTATAAAAATCATATCTTATTATTTATAAATCATAAAAATAAATGTAATATAACAAAATGATCAAAAATAATAATATCTACATGTTAAAAATATAATATTCCACTTTTGAGGTAAATAAAAATTTAAAACTTTGATAACTTGAATTTAAACCTATTTATTTAATTAATAATTCATATAAGGGTAAATAAAAATTGCTAATATTCCTAAAATTAGCCAATTGAGTCTAATAAATAGTATTAGTCTTAGATATTTATAATATAAAGTCAAAATGGTTTAACACATTTTAAATACAATTTTATTGAATTATCATTCAACCATATGTGTAGATTATTTTCTAAAAAGATTTTCATCAAGTATAAAATTTTCAAGAATAATTTGGAATTAAATAAAACCTTTTTACTAACTTCAACCACAACTTTATAAACAAATCAAAACACTATAGTGAATCCATAAGTAGTTAAGTAATGTTACTTCCTTGATTACAAATTATAACCATTCATTCACAAAAATATAAATGATTCTATTCCATTATAAATTAAGAAACCACTAGTTAAATAGAAGAATAAACATTCTTAAGTAACTTTAAGAAAGCATTACAAAGTACACAAGGTACAATTCACATAAGCAATATACCTTAAAACCATCTATGTCTTTAAAGTTAACTTTAGTCTACAATATTTCCAAATACTATGCTAAAGATTTTATACGTATTTTATAGTTAAGTTATAAAGCATCTCAAATCCAAACTATCCAAGCAAGCATAAACAACATTAATCACATTCTATCAACCATACTCTAAAAACTACCATGATTGCTTAAACCTTAATAAAGAAACATTTCTTCAAAAGTTATTCGTTTTGCCACTTCAATCAACAGATGACAAATAATCGTAATCACATTACTTTTTACTTTACTTGTATAACTTAGAATTATTAACACTTAAGTTACTTATAGATGTCAATACTTGTAAAGTATGGTTTTGAGATGAGGAAATTCTTATATAAGTAGTCTTTGAGTAGCATTCCACTTTCATATATCTTATTGTTGTATACCATTATAATTACATGTTGTTTCACACACACTCACAAGCCTTAATAAGAAGCACGAGTACTAAACTTATCTAAAGGACAACACATTCTAAAGACACCAATTCCAGTTTCCAAACTATAGATCAACGTTATCCCCAGGATTCGCGTTTATAAAATGCATTACATTACTTATGCATAAAAGCATCCTGCTTCTTTAAACATTAGTCCTTACCAGACCAATGATGCTGATTTCAGATATTGGATCTTATATTGTCTTGAAGACCGTGACTGCATAATATTGCAATCACAAAAGGCAAGTTCACACTTGCTCATGTCCTTTGATTATTTTCTGTAAAGTATTTTGCAAATCAAGTGTTATCATCACTTGCATTTCAAAAAGGTCGGAAAACACTATTTTCCTAATAATATGATTATAGGTTATTTACCATGAGGTAATAACCTACTATGAAAGTTCTGGTGGTAAAAGGAACATATTATCTTGGACTTAACAACCAATGTCGCCAGTGATTCTTGCGCCATATATTACGCGTTAACCATGAGATTTGGAATGGGAATGAGAAGTCTGTTGTATCCTTTTCCTTTCGTATGGAGGCAAGACTACCTTAACGCGACGTTGTGATTCCTTGTGCGGATCCAATATATGGGTGGGCACCCTTAGGACCCGCGTTTTTGGTGTCTAGATTATTTATGAGTGGCTGCCGGGGGTTTAGCCATACCTATAAGGTACTTACCTGGGAATCACCAGCTCATAGAGTCTTTGGGACTCATCAGGGTTTTAGCCTGCCCGAAAGGGAGCTTAACGGAGGTGAGCCAGCCCCGAAGGATCATGTAGACATATGAGGTCGCAGGGAGGGCAGTGATTGGCTTGGATCTTAGACTGGGCTCCATACCAAGTAAGTATGGACAAGGTCATGACTTGGTTGTGCAACAAAACTAAGGTCTCTCATGGGTAAAGTAACGCACCTCTGCAGAGTGTAACAACTGTAACTTGATACTCCCTATTCTGGGAAGGAGCTGCAAACGCGGCGGGAAAGGAACTCCATGAAAGTTCTGGTAAACCCGTGAAGGCTGATGGACATAGCTTTTCAGAATAAAAGCAATCTTTGAAGAAATGTTTACGAAAACTTGCATTGCCTACGACCTATGGTCTATGGCTAAAGATATAGTGCATCAAACACTCCTTTTCTAGTGAACTTGCTCAGTACGCTTGTACTCAACGTATCTTCTTAAGCCTTGCTAGATTCTGAAGCCAGTACAGACAACATCTACATCAAGTTATGCTCCAGGGATCATCATCAAAAGCTAAAGCTCTTCAACGAAGACAAGGAAGTCAACATATACATCAACTCAAATAAAGATGAAGTTACTGATTAGATAGGAATATAATCTCTAGCCAAAGAACCTATTTCTGTAGTGTATTGCAATAGCAGCAATGCCAGACCATCATTTAAAATACTAGTCCTAATAATATAATCGTTTTAGAGTTGTTTATCTTTGATTATTCTTTGTTAGAAGTTCTTTCTCTCTCTTTAACTTAGAGTGGTCTTTGGATCTTATGTAAATAGTTGAGTTGTAACCTTTAGCCATGTCTTGGACCCGCTGTGTTTCTATTGTACCACTTTGAGGGATGTAATACTAGTGAACAGGTGTTTCATTGGTGTTATGTCAACGACTATAGTGTACTACATCATGCAGTGGTATGCTGGGTTACCGCAACAGTTTACATCAAAATTTATCTGTTTCTTCATGAATTCTTTATTAACTCTTAAACTTAATGAAATACCAAGTTTTTACGGAAAAATAACAACTTAAATTTTCGACCAACATTACATTTATTGGACGAGATTTTCGTCATGCCCAAATTTCTTTTATTTCACCAAATCTTCAGGTGTTCCTTTATTCAATCTCCAACTTAGCTAAAACTTACCCTGAAAATTTTAAAACTTACTCGTCCCTTTATTTCGCATGGGTTGCCTCCCATGAAGCGCTCTTTTATAGTCTGTAGCTTAACCATAGTGTTGCCCACTTTGTCTCGATCTTTTCCTTCTTCAAGTTACCATTCCTTCCATATTTTTTCTCAATCAACTCCTCTAGAGTAATTATTCATATGATGATTGCACTTATATCTTATTTTGCACGATAATGCTTCAAGCGTTGTCCATTCACTATCCAAGAAAGAGAGGGTGTTTTCCCCTGGAGCTTCACTACTCCTGATGCATAAGCTTCTTCAACTATATAGGGGCCTTCCCACTTTTATCTGAGCTTCCATGGAAACAACTTAAGGCGATAGTTATAGAGCAAAACTTTATCTACATTTTAAATACTTTATCTTCTATTTTTCTATCATGCCATCTTTTTACTTTTTCCTTAAAAAATCTAGCATTTTCATAAGCTTCACTCCTAAACTCATCTAAAGCATGTATGTCTAATAGATGTTCTTCTCCTATTGCTTTAAGATCATAATTTAAGTTCTTGATTGCCCAAAAGGCTCTATGTTCCAATTCTAAAGGTAGGTGGCATGCCTTACTGTACACCATTTTATATAGCGTCATACCCATCGTATTTTTACATGCAGTTTGGTATGCCCAAAGAGTGTCATTTAGCTTGTATGAGCAATCTTCTCTTGATTTATCCACCATCTTCTCGAGTATGGTCTTTAGTTCTCTATTAGAGAGTTCCACTTGACCACTCGTTTGGGGATGATATGGTGAAGCAATGCGGTGAGTTACTCCATATTCTCTGAGGATTTTCCTGAAAGTTGAGAACCACCGTTAGTAATTAAAAATCTAGGAACTCCAAACCTGGGAAATATGACATCCTTGATCATATTCACGGAAGTGGCTGCATCTGCATGGTTAGTTGGGATAGCTTCAACCCATTTAGTAACATATTCGACAGCAACAAGAATATGAGTGTAGCCATTTGATTCTATAAATGGTCCCATGTAATCCATTCCCCATACATCAAATGGTTCAGTTATAAGACTATAATTCATTGCCATTTCTTGTATTCTGCCTATATTACCTCTTCTCTAGCAAGCATCACAATATTCCACATACCTTTGTCCATCTTTGAACAAGGTGGGCCAATAGAATCCGGATTGAAGTACCTTTTCTGCAATTCGCCTGCCTGCATGATGTCCTCCATAGGGGCTGCCATGACAAGCTTGCAAAATTGCATTCATTTCATGGTTAGGAACACACTTTTGAATCATTACATAAGGTCCATGACAATAAATAATCAGATCATCCCAAAAGTAATGTCTGAGATCATTAAAGAATTTCATTCTTTTGTTTCTTGTCATACCAGGAAGTACACATTTTACTGCAAGATAATTAGCATAATTTGCATACCATGGATCAACTACTTCAATTTTTTGCTAAGTATTCTCCCGAAAATGACTCATTTATAGGTACGGGGTCGGTAATTATTCCCTCCATCCTAGATAGAGGATCTGCTACTGGATAATCCTTACCCCTCCTATCTACTATTTGTAAATCATATTCTTGTAGTAATAATACCCACCTAATAAACCTGGGTATTGCATCCTTTTTCACAAGAAGGTGATGCAAAGCTTGGTGATCTGTATGAATTATTACTCTAGAATTAATGATATAAGATCTAAATTTGTCACTGGAAAAAATTATATCAAGGAACTCTTTATCAGTAGTAGCATAATTTTTCTGAATCTTATTAAGAGTCCTACTAGCATAATGAATAACATTTAAATTCTTCCCGTCTTGCTGTCCTAATACAGCTCCTAAAGCATAGTCACTAGCATCACACATGATTTCAAAAGTTTCATCCCATTTTGGAGGCTGCATGATAGGTGCTGAAACTAATTTGTTTTTAAGATTTTCAAAAGCTGAATGTTGTCATGGTCTAGATAGAACGGAGTTTCTTTATCAAGAAGGTTTGTGAGAGGCAGAGCTATTTTAGCAAAATCATGTATAAAATGCTTGTAGAAACATGCATGTCCTAGAAACATCTTTAAGTTTTTAATGTCTTGAGGTATGGGAAGATTTTATATAGCACTTATATTGGTCTTATCTATTTTTGTACCTTTTTCTGAAAACTTATGTCCAAAAACTTTACCTTCTATTTCCATGAATCTGCATTGCTCCCAATTCAAAACTAAATTTGACTGCCTGCATCTCTACAAAACCTTAGTTAAATTATAGAGACAGTTATCAAATGTTGTTCCACAAACAACGAAATCATTTGTTAGAACTTCCATAGTCTTCTCAAGAAGATTATCAAAGATTTTTAGAACACATTCTTTAAAGGTTACAGCTGTGTTGCATAAGCCAAATGGGATTAATGTGTAAGCATAAGTACCATAAGGACATGTGAAAGTTGTTTTCTCTTGATCTTTGGGCTATATAGAAATCTGAGAATAACCGGAATAACCATCAAGAAAATAAAACTAAGAGTTATTGCTCAGTATTTCTAAAATTCTATCCATGAACGGTATAGGTTTGCGATTTTTCTGTTTCTCACGGTTTTGTTTTCTAAAAGTGATGCACATGCGATACCCAAAAATAGGCCTTATAGGGACTACTTCACCTACATCCTCATTCATAGCAGTGTCAAGACCCCCATGTATTGGTATGCAATGAGCTGGGCTAACCCATTTACTATCAGAAATAGGATATATTATGCCGGTATCTAGTAAGCGTATAACTTCTTTTATCACTACCACTTTCATTTTAGGATTAAGTCTTCTTTGCGTGTCAACTACAGTTACAACATCTCAAGCATGGTAATCTTATGTGTCACAATGGATGGATCTATTCCTTTAATATCACTAAGAGTATACCCAAATACTTCACGATGTTTGATCAAAACTGAAATAAGTTTATTTGTTTCATTTTCTGATAATTATTTAGTAATAATAACAGGACATTTGTTTTTATTATCTAAAAATCCATACCTCATATTGTCTAGAAATCGTTTTAATTCAATTGGCGGAGGTTCTTCGTCACATTACTTACAAGTTCTTCATAGATATGTGGGTTCTGTGCTTCCGGAATGGAGTCAAGGTAATCATCCATGTCTTCTCTTTCCTCATCATCTAGTGCCTCTTCCCAATTAATTAAGCTCCTTACTAATTCATCTTGGGGAGTGCTGAAATGAATCGCGGCTAGCTCGGCAATTGTTTTCTCTTCCTTGATATATTCTATTTCATATGGCCTCTTTTTAAGGTTGGCGAAGTAGAATTTCATTTCCTCCTCTCCAAACATCATGGAAATAGTCTCTTCCTTATTATCAATTCGAGCTTTTGTTATAGAGACAAAAGGCTTGCCTAAAAGAATAGGACAAAAAGTATCTCGAGGCATATCAACAATATGAAAATCGAGAGGGTACATGAGTGGTCCAATAAAAACATAGATATTTTGAATAACACCTTTCGGTTTTATTTTAGTTTTATTAAACAATTTAATATTAGTGTCCACCAATTCCACATCTGGATTATTTAAATTGTAGAGAAGTTCCTCATAAAGCAATGAAGGCATAATATTTATAGTGGAAACCGGCTCACAAATTATGTATAAGGAAGTTTCTCCACGGTATATAGGAGTCATGGGTTTAGAAGTTTCTTTACCTTGTATCTTACCTGTAATGAAGTATGAGGTTTCAGAGTCTAGCATAACTACTTCATTTTCCATGATTCTTGCCTCCATAAGATCCTTGAATATAACAATATTTGCATTGGTAGCTTCGGGGTTATTTTCTGGTTTCTTCGATCTTCTCCTTATACATTCTTCCTCCCTGCACTTTTTCTTAATATTCTCTTGAATAGGTTCAGAGGAAAATTCTACCAATGATACGTCCTCTCTTGATCGCTTCTTTTATTCTAGGGGTTTGTGAGGCTCCCATCCTGTAGGTACCTAAAATGCGCTGCATAATTCTCAATAATTTTCTTTACCGAATAGGAATCAATATCGAGGGTTTTAATCATCACACAAGTCCTTTCATCTACAAGAAAGTCGTTAACACAAGCATATTCAGAAGAACTGTTCATATAGCTTTCCCTATTTTCATGAATTTATGTTGTCTCCCTCATTTTCATTATTAATTTCCAAGCTTCATCATAGGTATAAGATAGGAAACTACCATTAGAAGTGGTATCTAGGCTTCCTTTATTTTTATTGTTAAGCCCTCCATAGAAAGTATGTGTAATTAACCAATCAGGCAAACGGTGATGGGGCCAATTGTCTAGATAGATTTTATACCTTAGATAGCATTCATGTAAATTCTCATCAGGATTATTTTTGAAACTAATAATAATACATGTCATCCTGTGAGCTTTGCTTTCTGAGTAATATTTTGACAAGAATTTGGTTATCAAATCTGTCCACGTCCTTGGTGCTTCTACACAAAAGGATCTATACCAGTTGCAATCATTATTAGAGAGAGTTTGTCTAAAAAACTGGATTTTAACCTTATCAAGGTCACAATCATCGAATATAAAGTAACCAAAAACATCTTCAAAGAATTGAAAGTGTCCATATGGACCCTCTTCATGGGTTCTTAAGAACTTTTTAGAGTTAAGTAACTCAAATAATAAAGGATGAATCTCAATACCATCAGGGTTTATGCTACTATTGACAGTTATAAAAGCGTCCATGGGCGAACCCATATTCCTTACTGCCTCAAGCTGTATTAAATGCTTAGTGTTTTCCATTGTTATGGTCCTGCAACTCAAATAAAAAATTAGTACAATAAAAGTAAATAACTAAAAGTAATGTGACTTATAGCACTAAGCTCCCCATCAAGAGCGGCAGAAAATAGCTTGATGACTGTAAGTGCACAGATTGTTTGTAGCTAGTTTAGAAATAAAGATATCGATCCCACAGGGAGTAGTAGGCGAAAGACTAAAATGCTTTTAACTAAAACTAAACAAAGTACTTAAGGAATAATTCTAAGATGCAAGAAAAAAGTAGAATTGTTTTTGGGTTTTTCGTTGGTTGAAACAGTAAAGTAATGTAAGGTAAAACTTAATGCAAAAAATAGTAATCACGTATGTAAGAAAGATTGAAACTGCAATAGGGAATAGGCCTTCTCAGGGAGTGGTGGATACACCACTAGCAATTTAGACTAAGTGATCAAGATTATTATAACAAATATTCTCATGATATACATGTATGTGGGAGGATCTCCATATATGGATGATGAGACAGCAATCACTACTCACACCGACCTTCATAACCACAGCTGATAGATAAACGACATTATCCCGCTATTAAGGGATTTCTCCTCTGGCATAAACATGGCTTAATGAGTTTTCTTTGATTACCCAAATTAGTACGTAAAGGATGACAACGAATTTATAGTCACACTAAGTGCTAACATCCCTCCGTCTACCAACAAGTAATCCCCTTCATCGAGTCCCTCTGAGAGGCAAATATTAAGGAGGTGCACAACTCCCAACATCAAGATGAAGACAATTAACACATACATATAATGACGTATAGCATAATTATCTCTATTTCATCTCAATCATATACTAGGTTTTCTCCATCTCCCCAAGAACTAATGATCTACTCAGACATGGAGGCAGACAGCATCATGCCAATGGTAATGGAAAGGATTATCAATGAATAGTACTTGAATAAATTCACAACTAGTGCCAGAATTACAACAATATCTAGATGGGATGGATGGAGATGATGGTGGTGATGGAGATGCAACGGTTGATGAAGATGGATATAAATGCCTTGGCCTCCCAGATCTCCTTAAGGCGAAGATGGATCCCTAGGGCAAGTTCCCCCTCCAGATCCCTTCCGGAGATGAGGTTTTTCGATGATTTCTGGGTGTTCTGTATGTCGTCTCCCCTAACCAGTTGCAAGGGGTGAAACTATTTGAGGAGGCGGAGGTGGCGCCAACTATATGGCTGCAACTATAGGGCGGCGGCCCGTATACTTGGTCGTCAACTCTTCTGTTTCCTTTGCTTGCTTCGGGTTTTCTTCTGGTATTATTAATATTTCCCAAATAAGCGATTTACGTAGTTTTTGGCTCCTTCTCAATCCAATATAACTGCTCCAAGAATTGTGTCCATTGGATCCATCATTTGATCTGATCCTGGTGAAAATAAACATAAAAGTGCGTGCGAACGCCGTAAAATACCAAGATCCTACATCTACAATGCAAAATAATTACCTAAAACATGATGCAAATATGCACTCATCGGGAGTAAGGAAGTAGAAAATGGTCATTTGAGGGCCATGGATTGGGAAATAGGGTGACCCAACCCTAGTGTTTTCCAAAAATCTTCTAAAAGGATTTTCAAAATGTTTTACAAAAAATTTCAACAAAACCTTGTGGATGCTATATCTACAAGATAAAGTATTTTGGAAAATAACCTCTCATGGAGCCCTCCTATGACCACAGCCATATTGCATATCCTTTTGTTCTTAGTTTCTTAAGGTGGTTTGCGAGTATATTCAAAGTACTCACCGGCTTTGCCCCTGGCTATTTACTTTGCCATATTGGCAGAAGCATAGGGAAAGATGGATATGCTAACGTATATGCGAGCTAGGCCGTCTTCCCATTCAGTCGCCTGTAGGTTAAGGCATGACATGGGTTCTGCACTAGAAGAATTCCGCAATTGATGTTTGTAATCGCCATAATGGCAACCATGTAAGTTTTGTATTCGGTACTCTCTAGATGTTGTAATGATACTTGTCGGTTATGCTCAGGGCTCACTGGTCATGGGAATGTGAATTGTAGGCATAACAAGGATTCTCGGACCGTAAATGCAGGGTACCATAAATATTTGGTGGTCATTCTGGTAGTAGAGTCACACTTCAAGGGATGAAGCAATTGTTCTACTGGGCTAATATGAAGCAATTCATTGCAAAACTGGTGGCTGAATGTCCAATCTGCGAGATATCCAAGATTGAAAAAGTACAGTACCCAGGGTTGTTGAATACACTCAATATTAGCCTTGATTTCATGGAGGGGTTACAAAAATCAAGAGGAAAAGATGTTATATTAGTGGTTGTGTGTCTACTAACCAAATATGCACACTTCATTCCGCTATCTCACACTTACACAATCCAGAACGTTGCATCACTTTTTGTGGACAACATAATTAAACTGCATAGGCCACCTATAGTTATTGTCAGTGACAGATATCCCATTTTCACCGGCAAATTGTGGCATGCTATTTTTAGTTCCTTCAAGATTTATCTCCACTTCACAACTATGTACCACCCTGAATCAGATGGTCAGGAAGAGTGTGTCAACCAATGTCTTGAATAATACTTCAGATGTATAGCTTTCAAAGAACCAACGAAGTGGTGTGACTAGATCCCTCTAGCATAATGGTGGTACAACACTTTATACCACACTGCCATTAAGATGTCTCCACTCTAGGACCTATATGAATATCCTCCTCCTCATATCACCAAAATTTATGTTCCTTGCAATATTTCTAAAGAAGAAAAAGTGAGTCTGACATGAAAAGACCACATGATCAAACAGCTCCAGCAGAATCTGCAGCAAGCTCAACTAAGGATGAAGAAGTTTGCTAACTTAAACAGATCAGAAAGATCATTTGAGGAAGGGGACATGGTATACTTAAAGATACAACCATACCGGGAAACTGCATTGGGCCTAAGGAACGCTCTCAAACTGACCTCCAAATGGTATGGACCATTTTGGATGCTCAACAAAGTGGTTAAAGTAGCTCATCGGCTGCAACTTCATGAAGGAACCAAAATCCACAACGTCTTTCATGTCAACCAGCTGCAGAAACACCTGGGTCCCAAGGCAGTACCAAATAGCACATTACCTCTGGTAAAATTGCAAATGTAGTTGTCCTGCAACGCCGAAAAGTACGACACATGAATAGGGACTATGATATTATAGTGCCATAGTGGTTAGTACAATGGAAAAACCTAGCACCCGAGGAAGCAACATGGGAGGATGCTTCGTTCATCCAGGCAACATTCCTGACTTTCACGCCCTAAGGTCTTGATGCATGGAGTAGCCCTAATATTATTCTATAGCTTACGCGTGGTGATAACCCCACGTGCTGAGCACCGACTCAGCTACAAATTGAACAGTAAAATACAACACCGTGTTTTAATGGAAATACAAAACCGTTGAGATGGACAAATTGCTCGACCGGCTCACCCACCGCGTAGGCGCGTGCATTCTCAATTCTCCGACCTCAGCAAAATTGCCCACGCGAGGCAACGACGAACCCTAGTATATTCTAAGTGTAAGCATGTCCGACCTGAGGGAATTATTGTAATTTGCCCGAGCCTAATTTTTGATATAAAAGGCAGGTGGGGTGGCTAGGAGGATCAAGCAATAAAAAACCTAATTATTTTCCCTGTCATTTATTTTACGTAGTTGTTGTAGATCTGAGTGCCCGAGCTCCACCTTCTTCCTCCTCGTGTATTATGCCAGTGACCTCAGGTCCTGACAATGATAAGGGTGGGAGAGAAGTGGCTAGGGGAAGGCGGCACGACGCCGCTGGTGGTGCGAGGACCGTAGCGGGTCATCAGCTGCAGCTCTAGGGATGCAAGTGGACAGTCCAATGGACTAAGCGGACAGTCCGCTACATGCCTAAATGACTATATGCAAACTTGGAAAATGATAAATAATTAGAGGATGAATCAGGATTAGGAAAGCAGGCGGACAGGTCGGGAGTGTTTGGCGGACGTCCGCTTGCATCCATAAGCTCACCGTTGGACGTAGAGCCGTGTCGCCACATGAGTTACCTAGATGTGTCGTCGGCAAGCTCAGCGCGGCTTCCTCGGGCTCTCTTTTGGACAAAAGCGGAGGGTGATGCCCTATTCAGGTGCACAAGCGAATTCAGTCAGGACAGGTGCAAACACAGATCAATTCCGGTGGACACTGGTTAGGCTCAAAATGCCGGCGATTAAAATTGGGCATGAATCAATCACGGCGTGCAGCTAAGCATGCTCAACTTGTGCAACTTGCCGACATCGAGGTAGACATATTGTCATTTATTTTGGCTAAACTCGCTTGATATGTACCCTCTCCATTTAAAAATAGAAGACATTTTACTTTTGTAAAATGAATATATCTAGATGCTTTTTAGTGTCGAACCTATACACTAAAATATGTCTAGATACATTCGATTCACAAATCTAAAACGTCTTATATTTCTAAATGGAGGGGGTATTAGATAAATTTCATTTATTTAAATGTATTTGTATGCTCTTGTTTGTTACACATATGTCGCAAAAACATGTTTGCGCCTGCTGCCGTGCACTAAAACCACTTAAGTGGTGCCTAAAACCAAAAAGGGTGCACTATTTTAGTCTTGGAGATTCTCTTACAGTTGTCCCTTATATTCATAAAACGAGTCGTGCAACACCCTCCTTGATGCTAGCTATATGTCCTCGTGCAAAGCTGCGCCGTGCCAATCTGCAGCTGGCCCTCCTTTAGCGCACCTACGCTATTATAGTTGCAAATTCATATACGGTACAAACACTAGTACAGATCAGACCTTACATGGTGGAGATGGCCTTTGACACACGATAATCAAACCGTCGGTAACTATATGTGTGCGACGAGTCTCTGCTACGCAAATGGTTTTCCGGACCATGTGCAATGCTTGAAACAATTCGGGATCTAAAATATTTTGCGAACATTCGAGCCTTCGCAAACCCGTTCTTGTGCTTAACCGTTGGCATGTTTTATGATCGTGAACAGAGTACGTCCGTTTAGTATATGTGTTCATCTCATTTGCCACATGTTTATTTAGTCCTTAGCCGATGGTTATTGTTGCATCTCGCCAACACGAACATCGAGGATGCTAGGATCTCCCTATATGTTCGGTAGTGGTCACGAAGGCGTTTCAGGCTCAACGATGACGTAGGAACCTGCTGATACGAGCACACAGCATACACATAGCACACACGGACATTTTTTACCAAAGTTTGGGCCTTCCTTTGGCTAACAACCCTACAAACTGCTTTGGTGGATTATCTGGGGTGGATCAAAGTATAAGATGATGATCTCTCCAATTCCGAGGAGCCGCTTTCTATCTGGCTTCTACACTCCTTGGGCTTCCTCTTTCTTTCTCTTCTCACTCTCTACATTCTCTTTCTTCCTCCTCTCTGGTGTGGAGAAGGGTTCTCACTCTCTTTTGCTCTCACTCTCCTCTCAACTGAAGCTCTCCTCTCCTGGCTAGAAGACTCCCTCTCCGAACCCTAACCCCTAAGTTTCCTCCTTCCTAAGGTCTCTCTTGCTAGCCAAAAACACCTCTACTAGTCTCTTGATCCCTCCTGCTGGTCCTCTCCAACCCCTTTTCCCCCTTTGCTCTCTCAATGGCCAAGTGCGTCCTTTTATACTCCAAGGGGTCACTACAAGGGCCAGCTCGAAGGACCGCCAAGGGCATTCCCAGGCACAATCGCGGTGTGCCACGCGGTCTTTAGGCAGGTGGCCAATGCCTTTGGCTGACAGATGGCCAAGGGCGATGCACATGTGCATTTGATGGTTGATTGACAGCTCAGGCTCCGAGATGTCACTCCCTTTGATGGCGCGTTGTAGTGGACTACAACGCCATGATGATGTCTAGCAGCACTGGCGCATCGCCAAGTCCGAAGGCCTGGACGTGATGTGTCCTTTCAGGATCAATTGACGCCGGTTCCCGGGACATGCCTGGCCCAGGAGAAGTTCTCCTATGGTCCTTCCGGGGCTTATCCGAGGCCACTCCTTAGCCTCTCCATCCCCGATCAGGCCCTTACACTCCTTCCGGGGCAGCCCCCGGAAGGAGAGATTGGACCGCCTTGCATGCGTCATTGTCTTTTCCTCCTTGTCCATACCCGGCTAGCGGATCGAATCTTGACTTGTAACGCTCGCGTTACCCATAGGTACCTACACCACAACTAACACTTAGTCTCCATAGACTTCATCATATCAAAACCATACCTGTGACGAGCACACGTCTCTCGTGTCTTGGCAACACCCTTGCCGGCCAGACCACTCGTCTGCTGAGCCGCTGACCGGTGGGTCCTGGCCCACGTGCTACGGCACAATGCGAGGGACCCCGGATCTCATTACGCCGACAAAACCCTCGGGCGAGGGCTATCTACTTATAATGTTGTTCGTAGTTCGATGAAGAGGTCGTTGCTAGGCTTCGTCCTTCAATAGCGTGCCCACTCCTCGTGATAGGGAGCGCGACAAGACTGGACGACACGCCTTCCCATACCGCAGAGCCGACGTGCGCATTCCCACGCACTTAAGTGGCTGCGGGAGTTCCGAGCCACGCCTTGGCTTCCGTGACGGCCCGCAGTGATTGCTCCTGCTTTGGTGCCTGCAAAGCAAATCTTGTGGGGCACAATTCTTTCCCTCCCAGCGAGCCGGTGAGGTGGATAGCAATCGCTCCCCTTCCTCATTCTTTATAAAAAAGGAGGAAAGGTGTGGGTCCGTGGCTCACTCTCCACTTCCCCAACAACCCTTTTCCCTTCCAACTTCCTGCTCGATGGCAAAGACGATTTTGTCGGGCAGCTCCGGTAGCCGCCATTGTGACGATGATCCTTCTTCTCCGGTGCCGGAGATGGCTCCGGTTTCGTCAGAGGTGCCGTGGCGCAGGCACAGGCGCCAAGGCCGCCGCAGCTCCTCTGCCGCTGGTGCAGATCTCCCGCAATAGCACATGAAGGCCCCGCCCCATCGTGGTTGCCGGGGAGGCGGCGGCGAAAGGGGAGATCCTCCTTGTAGCTGTTCTCCTTCTACAAGGTGTGGACAAACCCACCTCACCAGGGTCGTAGCGGAATACATGCACTTCCCCTTACAGTCCCCTCAATCTCTCTGTATGAGTCCCGAGAGAAGTATATGGCTGACTTTATGGGTTCTTAATTCTTAGTCATCCCCAGCGTCAGGTTCAGGAAGTGGTTGATGCTCCCCCACCCTTAGCCGAGGACTTGAATGGTATTTGCGTGCGCGATGAGAATTGTGCAAGACTAGCAGGGCCAACCGGTGTGGGATCTTCGGCTAGACGTTGACGGAGAGGGTCGCATGTTCCTGGGAAAGGGGTGGCCTTCATTTGTGAAGTGGTATCTGGTTTGCGCTGGTCACGTGCTGAAACTCTGCTTCCACGGGAACAAGAAGTTCACAGTGAAGATCCTCGATGACACCATGTGTCACTACATCTATGCGGTGATCCAGCATACCACTGCATGATGTAGTATACTATAGTCGTTGACATAACACCGATGAAACACCGTTCACTAGTATTACATCCCTCAGAATGGCACAATAGAAACACAGCGGGTCCAATACATGGCTAAAAGTTACAACTCACTCTTTACACAAGATCCAGAGAACACTCTAGGTTAAAGAGAGAGAAAGAACTTCTTACAGAGGAGAATCAAAGATAAACAATGCAAGAACTATTATACTATTAAAACTAGTATTTTAACTAAGGGATTAGCATTATTGCTATTGCAATACACTACAGAATTAGGTTTTTTGGCTAGAGATTATATTCCTATCTAATTAGTAACTTTGTCTTCACTTGAGTTGATGTATATGTTGATTTCCTTGACTTTATTTGAAGAACTTTATCTTTGAATGATGAGTCCTGGAGCATAACTTGATGTAGATGTTGTCTATTCTGGCTTCAGAATCTAGCAAGGGTTAAGAAGATACTTTGAGTACGAGCGTACTAGAAAAGGAGTGTTTGATGCACTATAACTACAGCCACAAACCATAGGTCATAGGCAATGCAAGTTTTCATAAACATTTCTTCAAAGGTTGCTTTTATTCTGAAAAGCTATGTCCGTCAGCCTTCACGGGTTTACCAGAACTTTCATGGAGTTCCTTTCCCGCAGCGTTCGCAGCTCCTTCCTGGAACAGGGAGTAACAAGTCATTCCATGGAAGTTAGAAGTGGCCTTTATCCCTTGATACTTTTACTTCCGTCCTTGTTTTTCCGGAGTGCTATTTCGAAGAAAGTAATCAATAATCTCTTGTTGGTGATCTCACCCTTTCTACACGGAGCAAAATCCTCAATTATCTGGTGGAAACAAACGCAAACCTTTTTCTATCCTCGTCTTTCTACCGATGCTCGACATCCACAAACAAGATGAAAGGAAACTATCTCTCTCTTAGTTTCATCAATTCTTTTTCTGTGGTAAAGACAATTATGGTTGATGCCATCAGCCGCAAATCTATTGCGTTAGCCTCAAGGCTAAAGAAAGCAATAAGTATCTCTACAATAAACTCCAGATCCTCCATATTCTTTGCTTCTCGGGATTCCACCATGATCTGGCTTCACATCCATCTCTGGAAGTTATATCTGCGCACCTAAATTGCGTGATCCTTGGTTCTTACCGGCGCAACAAGAATCTAATCCGACGATGTCTAACTAAATCTTTCTGTTGATATCAAGGGACTCTATTGTTTGAAGGCAATATTGTTTCCGAACTTATTTTCTCAAATCCGAGAGAAGATACGATGCTATTGTCATAGTGGTTCAAACCTCTCCAATCTAGCTCTTTTTCCTCCGGCGAGATAAAGATTCATCCTCTCTAGTATCGGTAAATCTGTAATCTTAACGGTGTGCCTTTCTGTATCCATGATACATCATCTTTTCCTTTTATTTCACAAGTGGTTCTATTCTTTTATCAAGATTCTTGGGAAAACCGGAGCTATGCCCATCCTATCCTTCTTGTCTCACGACAATCCTTCAACTCTTCTAACCCGTTGTTTCTCAAGCAAAACGCAAGACTCGCAACAAGTCTATCAAGTTCTGCAAGGTGTTGTGGTCGCATCATTCCGTTGTTCATCAACTTGGGAACGTGAGGGTCACCTTCGTTCGAACACCCACCTCTCCTTGTGTTGTTTTCTTTTTCCTAGGAATCTCGGGGCGAGATTCTTGTTTAGTGGGGGAGAGTTGTAGCATCCCAATTGTCTAACAATTGCAATGCTACTAGCCTAGTCTATATAAATGCTACTTCCTATATATAATTGTTGCATCATAATTATATCATGCTCATGTCATCATGCCACCTTGCATTTGAGCATCATATAAAACCCTTTTGTTTTGGTTCTTCTCTCATATGCATTGTTAATTGTATTTGCCTCTTGATATTGTATTTGGTTCTTGATATATTGTTTAAATGCCCAAGTTGAGTTGGGGGCATATCTTTTACTAACTCCACCACCTTTCTTGTCATCACCCCATCATTCCACCATTCCACCATATATGAGCATTGCAACTTATTTGGTTTTACCTCTAGCTCATGTGGATTGGAATGGATCCAATTCTATCTCCACATGCTCTCATCTTAGCATCATGTGGTTTTCACATTATTGATATGTGGAGAGCCACATGGCCACCTTTGCATGCTATGTTGTAGATTTGCCTCTACTAGCTTCTATGTGGGAATTATTCTATATGTGTACATGCATGAAGCTATAATTTAGCCATGTAATGATCTAGTGGAGAAACACACACTAGTATGGTCATATAGCTCCATATATGTGCATAGGTTCAATATTTTCCATATTGCATGGTAGTATTCAAATATGAGTGCAATCATGATATAAATGCCCATGTGTATTTCTAGTTGTTTTCACAATTAGCAAGGTGGCATTTAATGCTTATGCATGGCCCATGCAAGCTTGCACCATCCTCCTTCTGTTAAGTTCCTTTTAAATTTGTGAGATGCTTGGTGATCTAAATTCACCTAAGTTTGATCAAATTTAATTGCAATCTCAATAGACCATCTATTGTCCCATCTATGTTCCTTTTGGTTTCCACTTGTTCTTGTTATCCTTTTGTATCTTATTCAAGAGTTTTTTTAAATAAATAAAACAAAAATAAATAAATGGAAAGAAATAAAAGAAACCTAAACTATCCTTCCCATCTAATCTAAACCCTAATCCCTCCCCCTATCCCTCTCTCCTCTCTTTTTGTTACCTCTTGTTTTGGTCTTGTTTCAAAACCTATCTACCACACCACCCCCTCTCACTTTATCCTCTCCCCTAAACCCTAGTCCCTCATCTAACCCTAGTTACACCCTCACCATCTACCATACCACCTCTCTCTAACCCTAACCCGAGCCACTCCCTCCTAACCTAGCTATCTACCCCTCCATCCAACCCTAGCTCCATGCTGAGCCCCTCCTTGCTGGCCCCACCTGGCCCTCTCTCTCCCTGGACCAACCCACGAGCTCCCCTCCTCCCTTGGTCCCTCTCTTCCCTCTCTAGTACAGGACAAGAAGGAGGCAAGGGAGAGACCTAGCCCTACACCACCGAAGCCACCTCATTCTCCCTTTGCATAAAGGTGACCCCATGTGCTCCTCCCTCCCCTCTCTACCTCAACCAGCTACCCCAGTACTCCAGATCCCATCTGGGAGTGCCCAGAACCCTCTCCATCCTCCCTTCTTCTCCCCCTCCCCACCATGATCATCTCCTCACCACCTAAACCCTAGCCTCGGCCCCCCTCTGCTCTCCGTCGTTCTGGTGACCTCGAGGAGGGACTAGGGATTCCCGACGCTTGGACTGCTTCATCTTCTTCGCCCTGAAGCGTCAAAACCCGCTGGACCTCGACGGAGAAGCATCGCCGCCGCTGTGTCCGTGAGCACCAGGAGCACTCCGGCCGTCTGCATCATCGCCGATCCCCTGCGTTCCAAGCCGATCCGCCACCACCGACGCACTCCTGGTGAGCCCCTCTACTCACTAGACATGCCCCCTACCCTATCTTGCACCGTAGCACCGCCGCCCTGCGTCGAGCAGCCTCCGTGCGCCGCACCGCGTCGCGCTCTGGCAGACAGCAGCAGCTGCAGCAGCTTCCTTCCCGCCTCTGTTCTTCGTCGTGCACCGCGCGCTGTAGACCTCCTCCGTGCTAGCTCTCTGAACGAAAGTTGTAGCCCGATGTCCCCTCTTAGTTTTTCGTTTCTGCGGATCGGCGAGATTCGCCGCCGTTTGGTCGCCATCGTCGTCCAAACTTCGGCCGATCTCCTGTACTCTGCAGGTCGGCGCGCAACAGCAGTCCGGCGACGCAGTCGCTTTCGCAGTAAGGCCCCTGGCCTTTTTCCCGCCTCAACCCGCCGTCCGCGGAGCCCCACCAGTCAGCCACCCGATCCATCTTGCAGAAAGCCCCCAGATCTTCACCGCCTCAACCCGCAGTATCCTGGATCTCCCACGTGTCAGCGCCCGATAGCCCGTGCGCGTGCGTGGCCCCTGCTCTGCCCCTGGCCCGCCTGTCATCCTCCTTGGGTAGAAATCCAGCGAGTAACAAAATTCCAGAGAACCTTTTCTGAATTCAAATTCAATTTGTTTATATTCTGTTTAAATATAAACTAATTCATAACTTTCAAATGTTCTGGAATTTGAATTCAAACTCTATATGAAATATGTTTTGTTTTTGAATTTTAATTCAAATCTTTAGTCAAATATTTTCAGAACTAATTCAGACTAGTCAAACCATTGACTTTGACTCCATTTGACTCAATTTGACTTTAACATAAATTTAAATTCATAATTCCAAATAATACAAATAATATATGTTTTGAAAACAGAAAAATGTGAGGATTTCATATATGCCCTTCAAAATATATTTTGAACACTTTAAATTTTTGAGTTGATTAAAATTACAATAAAATGCCCTTTTCCTTAATTAATTAATAACTTTTGTTTTATAACTCCAAATTTAACAGATGATATGTCTATAATGATCAGCTCGACGAGACCTTTCTGTTTATGCATTCCATGTTCTGAATTGCAGCATGCATCATATAAATATAAAGATTACAGCAACTTATTTGAGTTTAAAATATGATTAAAACCCCATAAAATGTTTATTTCTTGTAATCTACACCTCACCCATGCCATGCTACTTTACTGCCATGCAAATTGTGCATCATTCATCATGGCATGATTGTTTGCTTGTCGCATTTTATTCTTATGCTTGTGCACTTTATTTATGTTGGCCCTTGTTTGTTTGGTTCTTCTTCGAATAGACGCTGAGCAGGGGATATATCGAGAAACCCAGGAGCACTACCCAGATCCTCCTCTCGCTTCAACTGAGCTGCCAGGCAAGCACTACCACATGCTTGCATACATACAGTACCTATTTCCTTTATCTTATTCTTGCATCATCGAGTCGCGATTGCATTAAACTGAATCCCAAGTACTGCATAGCCTTTACTTTTAAACCCCACCGAAGCTTGTTCCTCCATCCCATGAGCCATTACTACAGGAGTTGTTTGAGCCATGCGAGTCGTAGAACAGTATGAGTAGGGTATGTGAGTGTCTGATGGATAACAAGGTACCTAAACAACTTAACCGAGTAGTATGGGATAACTAATGAAAGTGGCACCGGTGAGCAATATCTGCTATTTGGTTTTTCATGCTCACTTGTGTCCCGTAGGACCCCGAGTACTTGATTCCTGTTCCTTGAATATTCGTGCTATCCACATCCGGGAGGATTATGGGACCCCCCTGAGCCAGAGCTTGATTCATTCTTATTTCTTGGGGCCACAATTAGTTTGGGGCTTTATTACTATCCTGTACTTATGTCATGCTTTACTGCTTTATTTAAAATTGTGCGAGATACTGCACTTGTACTGTTTAGGATCGGGACACGATTTCGCGGTATCGACAAGCCCAGTCACACTTTTGGGTTCCCAGTCATTTACAGCCATCCACCAAAACCTTGAGTCCGTCTCGGAGCCGGCCAGCTTCGTTGCGGGTATACTTAATGGGGTGGCCCCCTGAAATATTTCTGAATCTTGTGATTGCTTTGTCGTGAAAGCCTCGTTGGGTTTTGATTTGGTTTTTCCAAGGTTGATCGAGTGTGTGTTGCTATTTGTGCACCCCTGCAGGGTAAAACTTTCTAAAAGCCGTGTCCGCGGTTATGGACGACTTGGAGCACAGTTTCTCGATCATAGACAAGTATAACTAAAGTACCGCTTTTAATTTGACTAAGTAACTGACTAGTAAATAGTGCAACACTCATGGAATGGATAATAAAACTGCCAACGAATGGGGGGGTGTTCGTCCGCTTCCTCGTTGGTAAGCGAGGAGGAGGATGGATCTGTTAATATTACTGTTATAACTGTTGTGGTTAATTCATGGACATCCGTCTATCTATGGTTAGGCGGATGGATAGCGAGTATCTATAGAATTGTTAGGGTTTATCTTTTGCTGCAATTGCGTCACCCAGGTTGTGTCCCCTTTAGAGGCATAAAGACTTGCTGAGTACCCCTAGGGTCTCCCACGATAAATTATTTGATTCAGATGAACAGGTACACTCACAAGATGGATACTGGGTGGAGGAGACGGACGATGTGGACAACGATCATTCGGTGTAGAGATTCCGGGAACGGGGATCCGTGAGATCTGTGGGCGGGATGTGTTTTTTTATGGGGCATCTTATGCCGATTTGCTTCTTATCCGTACTCGGATCTTGTTTGCCGCTTCCGCCTGATACTCTAATGTTTGATGTATGAGGAGATATCCTAAACTATTATATCTATCTAGGATATTTGGATCTTGCCGTATGGCGTTGCAATATTTCTATTTCTTTTAGATGGAATGGCTCTGAGGACCGTTGTATGGTGGCTTGCATACATACTCATTTGTGTATGTAGTTGATCCCTTCGCCTGCCGATTACGCCGCCCGTTCTTGTCCTGATGTTTGGAAATGGTTAGGACGGCCGAAAGGTCTACCTGTGAGTGGCATTTGGGCCCCACCGAACTATTTTAACCATTTCCGCTCGTCCAGGCTTGTAACTAGGAGCGTAATTCACCGAGGTAGTTACAATTGGTATCAGAGCCATCCCGCCCTTCAGGGTCTCAGCCAAATGGTCGTTGTCAGTCTAGCAAATATTTTTGGTAGCTATGTGTACTAGGGAAAAACAAAACGCGAGAGTAGGACTGCTTCCACTTTTCTTCTTACCCACCCACCCGCCCTTTTCTGGTAAGGAAGTGTAACGTTTTCAATCCTCTTCTTAAAAGTTCAAACTAGGATTCACGTGTTCTGGGTTTCCATAGTACCATAGGTTATGTGTGTGTGTGTCTAATTCCTTGTCTATCTGTTGCATCCAAGTTGTTATCACAATCGGCCTTTTGGTTATCAACTATTGGTACATTCCATACCGACAGGCTTTTGCAAACCGACGCGATCTATCTGATTCGTTGTATACCGACGCGAGCTATCTGACTCCTTGTTAACCGGTGCCATCTTCTTAAGGGTGTCCTTCCTTCTAACAACTCCACATTCTGTGAAACCATCAGTTGCTAATCGCTACCTGATAAGTGTTTTTGCGCATCTATTGGTATTTTAATGCCGAAAAATGCGGAAAAAATTTCTTTGATACATCTGTGCTTCCACACTCCTTTTCAGTAGTGTGTGAAACATTATCTATCTCCCTTTTATCAGCATGTCCATGCTAACTCATTCTTTTGTCACCGGCGCTTAATCCTGGAGTTTTATTTCATCTCCAATTCTCTTGGGCTAATTACATAACATGTGTCGATCCGATGCTGGTGATTGTAATTTGGTTCTCGGCATAGCTATATGACACTTATCTTGAGTGGAATATGGAAAATGCAATCACCACTATCCTCCAAATGGTGACGGTTATCTCCTGTGATTTTAAGTACACCGTGATCATATCTATGCATATTCAAGCATCTTTTGCAATCCAGAGTTTCTCCAAGCACTACGGCGGTCTATCATCTGTCCATCATGCTGCACATCCTTTTGAACCCCATATCTGCACAATTCTCCTGGATACGAGGGAATTGCATCTTTTCGTCTCTGATAGCTTTGCTTAAGGTATGAGCTATCAGCGGTTCTTATCCAAGATCTCTTTATCTTTGTAACCGGTGATCCGATCGACAATGTGAACCAGGTGACATCTCTTTTTCTTCCGAAGGACCAGTTAACCTATTCTGTCAGCGCATCTTCTTCAACAGGAATCCTTACTCGTAACGTTGATCTTTCAAAGAGCGTTGAGCCCAGAAAGTGTTTCGAGCATTTGTTCGTTCTCCCGCCTCTTGAACTTGGTATTCTGGGAATATCTTGTTAATCCATGGTGGTATATGTTGATAATATGCTTGCCTATTCCATATCAATGGAAGAACATGGAAGATCATCTGTGTCCCTTTCTCTCAAGCTTTGTTAACACTGCCTGTGTGCAAAGTCTCAAAGTGAGAATTCTGACTTTTTGAAGTCACATATCTCGACCACGTCCTTCTGCTAAATACATTACTTCAACTCTGGAATCAGCAAGTCCATTGTTAATTCCATCCTCCATCTTCAACCAATCCGGAGTTGTTCCTTGTTGGCAAGTTATCATCGTCGTTCCGCTGAAGATTTCTTCAAGGCTGCTAAATCTCTCTCAATCATTTCAAGAAGAACATGGAGTTCTTTCACCTCAATCTCGTTAAGTAATCCCTTGAAACCCTCTCGCTCTATCGTCTATGCTCAATCCACCGGAGGCCATGAAGACCTTCCAGATCTTGCATTCCTTCTGTTCAAGTGGTGCTATCTTTTTCTATATCTGTGAAATTTTGCAGTTGTCTCCGTGATCTTCCTTTATATCTTTCCGGTGGCTTGGTACTTCCGACATGACGACAACATCATCATCTTTATCTATCTATGAATCCGGCGAATCGTTTGCATCTATCCTTGTTTTCTAACGGAGTTCTATGAGTTTTGCCAACACCTTCAGTCTGTTTCGGTAGTTGGGTTGCATGATTTTCTTATTCATGTGCGGAGTAATGCTTTGAGTGCGGGATGGAGTAGCTACCATACCACTACTCTTATCATTCACTCTTGTACATTGAATTGGTGAATTAATGTGATTTCACTCATTCCACTAAAGTTAAAAGTGGCCTTTATCCCTTGATACTTTTACTTCCGTCCTTGTTTTTCCGGAGTGCTCTTTCGAAGAAAGTAATCAATAATCTCTTGTTGGTGATCTCACCCTTTCTACACGGAGCAAAATCCTCAATTATCTGGTGGAAACAAACGCAAACCTTTTTCTATCCTCGTCTTTCTACCGATGCTCGACATCCACAAACAAGATGAAAGGAAACTATCTCTCTCTTAGTTTCATCAATTCTTTTTCTGTGGTAAAGACAATTATGGTTGATGCCATCAGCCGCAAATCTATTGCGTTAGCCTCAAGGCTAAAGAAAGCAATAAGTATCTCTACAATAAACTCCAGATCCTCCATATTCTTTGCTTCTCGGGATTCCACCATGATCTGGCTTCACATCCATCTCTGGAAGTTATATCTGCGCACCTAAATTGCGTGATCCTTGGTTCTTACCGGCGCAACAAGAATCTAATCCGACGATGTCTAACTAAATCTTTCTGTTGATATCAAGGGACTCTATTGTTTGAAGGCAATATTGTTTCCGAACTTATTTTCTCAAATCCGAGAGAAGATACGATGCTATTTTCATAGTGGTTCAAACCTCTCCAATCTAGCTCTTTTTCCTCCGGCGAGATAAAGATTCATCCTCTCTAGTATCGGTAAATCTGTAATCTTAACGGTGTGCCTTTCTGTATCCATGATACATCATCTTTTCCTTTTATTTCACAAGTGGTTCTATTCTTTTATCAAGATTCTTGGGAAAACCGGAGCTATGCCCATCCTATCCTTCTTGTCTCACGACAATCCTTCAACTCTTCTAACCCGTTGTTTCTCAAGCAAAACGCAAGACTCGCAACAAGTCTATCAAGTTCTGCAAGGTGTTGTGGTCGCATTATTCCGTTGTTCATCAACTTGGGAACGTGAGGGTCACCTTCGTTCGAACACCCACCTCTCCTTGTGTTGTTTTCTTTTTCCTAGGAATCTCGGGGCGAGATTCTTGTTTAGTGGGGGAGAGTTGTAGCATCCCAATTGTCTAACAATTGCAATGCTACTAGCCTAGTCTATATAAATGCTACTTCCTATATATAATTGTTGCATCATAATTATATCATGCTCATGTCATCATGCCACCTTGCATTTGAGCATCATATAAAACCCTTTTGTTTTGGTTCTTCTCTCATATGCATTGTTAATTGTATTTGCCTCTTGATATTGTATTTGGTTCTTGATATATTGTTTAAATGCCCAAGTTGAGTTGGGGGCATATCTTTTACTAACTCCACCACCTTTCTTGTCATCACCCCATCATTCCACCATTCCACCATATATGAGCATTGCAAATTATTTGGTTTTACCTCTAGCTCATGTGGATTGGAATGGATCCAATTCTATCTCCACATTCTCTCATCTTAGCATCATGTGGTTTTCACATTATTGATACGTGGAGAGCCACATGGCCACCTTTGCATGCTATGTTGTAGATTTGCCTCTACTAGCTTCTATGTGGGAATTATTCTATATGTGTACATGCATGAAGCTATAATTTAGCCATGTAATGATCTAGTGGAGAAACACACACTAGTATGGTCATATAGCTCCATATATGTGCATAGGTTCAATATTTTCCATATTGCATGGTAGTATTCAAATATGAGTGCAATCATGATATAAATGCCCATGTGTATTTCTTGTTGTTTTCACAATTAGCAAGGTGGCATTTAATGCTTATGCATGGCCCATGCAAGCTTGCACCATCCTCCTTCTGTTAAGTTCCTTTTAAATTTGTGAGATGCTTGGTGATCTAAATTCACCTAAGTTTGATCAAATTTAATTGCAATCTCAATAGACCATCTATTGTCCCATCTATGTTCCTTTTGGTTTCCACTTGTTCTTGTTATCCTTTTGTATCTTATTCAAGAGTTTGTTTAAATCAATAAAACAAAAATAAATAAATGGAAAGAAATAAAAGAAACCTAAACTATCCTTCCCATCTAATCTAAACCCTAATCCCTCCCCCTATCCCTCTCTCCTCTCTTTTTGTCACCTCTTGTTTTGGTCTTGTTTCAAAACCTATCTACCACACCACCCCCTCTCACTTTATCCTCTCCCCTAAACCCTAGTCCCTCATCTAACCCTAGTTACACCCTCACCATCTACCATACCACCTCTCTCTAACCCTAACCCGAGCCACTCCCTCCTAACCTAGCTATCTACCCCTCCATCCAACCCTAGCTCCATGCTGAGCCCCTCCTTGCTGGCCCCACCTGGCCCTCTCTCTCCCTGGACCAACCCACGAGCTCCCCTCCTCCCTTGGTCCCTCTCTTCCCTCTCTACTACAGGACAAGAAGGAGGCAAGGGAGAGACCTAGCCCTACACCACCGAAGCCACCTCATTCTCCCTTTGCATAAAGGTGACCCCATGTGCTCCTCCCTCCCCTCTCTACCTCAACCAGCTACCCCAGTACTCCAGATCCCATCTGGGAGTGCCCAGACCCCTCTCCATCCTCCCTTCTTCTCCCCTCCCCACCATGATCATCTCCTCACCACCTAAACCCTAGCCTCGGCCCCCCTCTGCTCTCCGTCGTTCTGGTGACCTCGAGGAAGGACTAGGGATTCCCGACGCTTGGACTGCTTCATCTTCTTCGCCCTGAAGCGTCGAAACCCGCTGGACCTCGACGGAGAAGCATCGCCGCCGCCGTGTCCGTGAGCACCAGGAGCACTCCGGCCGTCTGCATCATCGCCGATCCCCTGCGTTCCAAGCCGATCCGCCACCACCGACGCACTCCTGGTGAGCCCCTCTACTCACTAGACATGACCCCTACCCTATCTTGCACCGTAGCACCGCCGCCCTGCGTCGAGCAGCCTCCGTGCGCCGCCGCGCATCGCGCTCTGGCAGACAGCAGCTGCTGCAGCAGCTTCCTTCCCGCCTCTGTTCTTCGTCGTGCCCCGCACGCTGTAGACCTCCAACGTGCTAGCTCTCTGAACGAAAATTGTAGCCCGATGTCCCCTCTTAGTTTTTCGTTTCTGCGGCTCGGCGAGATTCGCCGCCGTTTGGTCGCCATCGTCGTCCAAACTCCGGCCGATCTTCTGTACTCTGCAGGTCGGCGCGCAGCAGCAGTCCGGCGACGCAGTCGCTTTCGCAGTAAGGCCCTTGGCCTTTTTCCCGCCTCAACCCGCCGTCCGCGGAGCCCCACCAGTCAGCCACCCGATCCATCTTGCAGAAAGCCCCCCAGATCTTCACCGCCTCAACCCGCAGTACCCTGGATCTCCCACGTGTCAGCGCCCGATAGCTCGTGCGCGTGCGTGGCCCCTGCTCTGCCCCTGGCCCGCCTGTCATCCTCCTTGGGTAGAAATCCAGCGAGTAACAAAATTCCAGAGAACATTTTCTGAATTCAAATTCAATTTGTTTATATTCTGTTTAAATATAAACTAATTCATAACTTTCAAATGTTCTGGAATTTGAATTCAAACTCTATATGAAATATGTTTTGTTTTCGAATTTTAATTCAAATCTTTAGTCAAATATTTTTAGAACTAATTCAGACTAGTCAAACCATTGACTTTGACTCCATTTGACTCAATTTGACTTTAACATAAATTTAAATTCATAATTCCAAATAATACAAATAATATATGTTTTGAAAACAGAAAAATGTGAGGATTTCATATATGCCCTTCAAAATATATTTTGAACACTTTAAATTTTCGAGTTGATTAAAATTACAATAAAATGCCCTTTTCCTTAATTAATTAATAACTTTTGTTTTATAACTCCAAATTTAACAGATGATATGTCTAAAATGATCAGCTCGACGAGACCTTTCTGTTTATGCATTCCATGTTCTGAATTGCAGCATGCATCATATAAATATAAAGATTACAGCAACTTATTTGAGTTTAAAATATGATTAAAACCCCATAAAATGTTTATTTCTTGTAATCTACACCTCACCCATGCCATGCTACTTTACTGCCATGCAAATTGTGCATCATTCATCATGGCATGATTGTTTGCTTGTCGCATTTTATTCTTATGCTTGTGCACTTTATTTATGTTGGCCCTTGTTTGTTTGGTTCTTCTTCGAATAGACGCTGAGCAGGGGATATATCAAGAAACCCAGGAGCACTACCCAGATCCTCCTCTCGCTTCAACTGAGCTGCCAGGCAAGCACTACCACATGCTTGCATACATACAATACCTATTTCCTTTATCTTATTCTTGCATCATCGAGTCGCGATTGCATTAAACTGAATCCCAAGTACTGCATAGCCTTTACTTTTAAACCCCACCGAAGCTTGTTCCTCCATCCCATGAGCCATTACTACAGGAGTTGTTTGAGCCATGCGAGTCGTAGAACAGCATGAGTAGGGTATGTGAGTGTCTGATGGATAACAAGGTACCTAAACAACTTAACCGAGTAGTATGGGATAACTAATGAAAGTGGCACCGGTGAGCAATATCTGCTATTTGGTTTTTCATGCTCACTTGTGTCCCGTAGGACCCCGAGTACTTGATTCCTGTTCCTTGAATATTCGCGCTATCCACATCCGGGAGGATTATGGGACCCCCCTGAGCCAGAGCTTGATTCATTCTTATTTCTTGGGGCCACAATTAGTTTGGGGCTTTATTACTATCCTGTACTTATGCCATGCTTTACTGCTTTATTTAAAATTGTGCGAGGTACTGCACCTGTACTGTTTAGGATTGGGACACGATTTCGCGGAATCGACAAGCCCAGTCACACTTTTGGGTTCCCAGTCGTTTACAGCCATCCACCCAAACCTTGAGTCCGTCTCGGAGCCGGCCAGCTTCGTTGCGGGTATACTTAATGGGGTGGCCCTCTGAAATATTTCTGAATCTTGTGATTGCTTTGTCGTGAAAGCCTCGTTGGGTTTTGATTTGGTTTTTCCGAGGTTGATCGAGTGTGTGTTGCTATTTGTGCACCCCTGCAGGGTAAAACTTTCTGAAAGCCGTGTCCGCGGTTATGGACGACTTGGAGCACAGTTTCTCGATCATAGACAAGTATAACTAAAGTACCGCTTTTAATTTGACTAAGTAACTGACTAGTAAATAGTGCAACACTCATGGAATGGATAATAAAACTGCCAACGGATGGGGGGTGTTCGTCCGCTTCCTCGTTGGTAAGCGAGGAGGAGGATGGATCTGTTAATATTACTGTTATAACTGTTGTGGTTAATTCACGGACATCCATCTATCTATGGTTAGGCGGATGGATAGCGAGTATCTATAGAATTGTTAGGGTTTATCTTTTGCTGCAATTGCGTCACCCAGGTTGTGTCCCCTTTAGAGGCATAAAGACTTGCTGAGTACCCCTAGGGTCTCCCACGATAAATTATTTGATTCAGATGAACAGGTACACTCACAAGATGGATACTGGGTGGAGGAGACGGACGATGTGGACAACGATCATTCGGTGTAGAGATTCCGGGAACGGGGATCCGTGAGATCTGTGGGAGGGATGTGTTTTTTTATGGGGCATCTTATGCCGATTTGCTTCTTATCCGTACTCGGATCTTGTTTGCCGCTTCCGCCTGATACTCTGATGTTTGATGTATGAGGAGATATCCTAAACTATTATATCTATCTAGGATATTTGGATCTTGCCGTATGGCGTTGCAATATTTCTATTTCTTTTAGATGGAATGGCTCTGAGGACCGTTGTATGGTGGCTTGCATACATACTCATTTGTGTATGTAGTTGATCCCTTCGCCTGCCGATTATGCCGCCCGTTCTTGTCCCGATGTTTGGAAATGGTTAGGACGGCCGAAAGGTCTACCTGTGAGTGGCATTTGGGCCCCACCGTACTATTTTAACCATTTCCGCTCGTCCAGGCTTGTAACTAGGAGCGTAATTCACCGAGGTAGTTACAGTGCCCACCCATATGTTGGATCAACACAAGGAATCACAACGTCACGTTAAGGTCGTCTTGCCTCCATACAAGAGGAAAATGATACAGCTGACTTCTCCGTCCCATTCCAAATCTCATGGTTAACGCGTCATATACGGCACAAGAATCATTGGCGACATTGGTTGTTAAGTCCTAGATATTATGTTCCTTTACTACCAGAACTTTTATAGTAAATTATTACCTCATGGTAATAACCTATAATCATTTTATTATGAAAATGGTATTTTCTGACCCTTTTCAAATGTGATGTCAACACTGGATTTGCAAGATACTTTACAGAAAATAATCAAAGGACATGAGCAAGTGTGAACTTGCCTTTCGTGATTGCAAGATTATGCACTCATGTTTTTCAAGATAATATAAGAACCAATATCTGAAATCAGCATCATTGGTCCGGTAAGGACTAATGTTTAAAGAAGCAATATGTTCTTATGCATAAGTAATGTTATGCACTTTTATGAATGCGAATCCCGGGGATAACGTTGTTCTAGAGTTAGGATTTTGGAAATGGTTACTTTAGAGTGTGTTGTCCTTTTAGATAAGTTTCACTCTTGTGCTTCTTATTAGAGCTTTGTGAGTGTGCGTGAACAACACATATTTATGCAGCAATAAAATATATACCTATGAAATGCTCTTCAAGATTGTTTACAGTTTAATTGTTTATTTTCAAACTTTACTTTACAAGTAACGTCACTTATAAAGAGCTTAAGTGTTATCGATCCTAAGTAAACAAGTGAAGTATGAAGTATTGTAATCTTGATTATTTGTCATATAGTGTCTGAAGTGGAAAAACGAATAACTTTTGAAGAAAGGATTCCTTTTCTAAGGTTTAAACAATCTTTGTGGTTAGTTAATGGTGGTTAATGTTATTTGTGCTTGCTTGCATAGTTTTCGCTTGAGATGCTTTATAACTTAACTAATTCAGACCAAAGTTAACTATAAAATATAGATGGTTTGAAAATATAATGCTTATAATATTTATACCTTGTGTATTGGGAATGTTGCGTTAAGGCTACTTAAGGATGGTTATACGTTTTTTTTATGTGGTGGTTTTCTTGACTTTATAATGGATTAGTATCTCTTATCCCCTTTTATGGATAAGGGGTTATAGTTTGTAAACCATGGAGTAATGTTACTTAATTGCTTATGAGTTCATTGTAGTGTTTATTTATGTTGATAAACTTGTGGTTAAAGTAAAGGAATTAAGTTTTTATTTAACTATAATTTATTCTTGATGATCTTAGATTTATTAAAGATTCTCTTTAGAAAATATTACACACCTATGGTTGCGGAGAATTCAATAAAATTGTAATTAAAATGAGTTAAACTATTTGGCTTCATATTATTAATGTTGAAGACTAATACTATTTATTAGACTCAATTGGTTAATTTAGACATATTAGCAATTTTTATTTACCCTTATATGAATTGTCAATTAAATAAATAAGTTTAAATTTGAGTTATCAAAGTATTTGAATTTTTATTTATCTCAAAAGTGGAATATTATTTTTTTAACATGTATATATTATTTTTGTGATCATTTTGGTATATTACATTTATTTTTGTGATTTATAAATAATAAGATATGATTTTTGAAAATTCTTATTACTTTATAATTACTTAATAAATAATAAATATTTAATTAAGTGAAATAATAATACATGATTAAGTTTTTGAAGTATTTTTTTTATTTGTCCAATATTTTTGGTATTTATTTATATTCTTAACATTTACCATTTTTAAAATATGAATTATCCAAGTTTTATTACTTTTAAAACCTTTATTAAATAATATTTATTTAAATAATCATCATAATAATATTTAATAACAATTTTAAGTTGTAGATTTTATTTTTCTTCAAATTTTCATATATTATACACATTTTTTTGAATTATGAATCAAAAGTTATTAATTAAACAAAATTTAATCATTTATTTGATTTCTGGAATATTAATAATTGAGCTTATAACATTTTATTTATTTACTAAACAGAAAATAACTTTTTATACCGCACCCACACCTAGCCTAAGTCACTGACCAGTGGGCCTATGTCCACCTCAGCACTCAGGTTAGTAAATGTATTTTGTTACAGATCCTGTCTCCACTCCCAATCAATGACATATGGGCCCTAGGCCATGTCATCAGCCACGCGAGACAATGACTGGGTCAAACACGTTGACGTGGCCAGGGTGATCTCACCCTGACGTCACCTCGCCGGTGGCATGGCAGACGACGGCGAGGAGAGCAGTAGCGTGCGAGTGAGAGGGTGTTCCTGGGCTTGTTCGAACCAGAGAAGCACGGCGAGTGAGATAGTGGTGGCGCCGCTCGTTTTTGGTCATCGGAGGGCAAACGGCGACGAGCTTATGCGGCGGTGCTTGCGGGTGATTACAGTGGAATGGATATAGGAAGCAAACAAGGCATCAGCGCATGCTAGGAGACTTAGTGACTCACCAGGAACGCAATGGTGTGCTTGTTTGGCAAGGCGCGGTCGGAGACGACGGTGATGTTGACGAACAGCGTCGAGAGCCGAGGGTGCGATTGGGTCGATTCACACCTTCTCCGCAGGTGCAACTTGGGGCAATCGAACGAGAAGAGCACGGCAGCCTCCACTGTGGTCTTATCTGGCCGAGGCGAGCACGGAATAGCTGGCTCCGGCTCACCTCCGAGCTAGGATTCTCGGCATGGTTGGGGCAACGAGGTAGAGAGGGTTTCAGAGGGGGAAAATAGGGATGATGACGAGCAGGGACGTCGCGGTGGCCTCCTTATCCTCTCCTGACGACGACGGCGTTGATCTTAGCGCAAGGACAACGGCGGACGGCCTCGGCCTCACTACCGAGCTGCTTCCAGCTGGAGGAAGACGACGACGTGTTGTTTTGTGGATAACCCCCTGGCGTTTCTTTTCTCTCAACCGGCAGTCCCTATTCGGTCCCACATGTCAGCCAGAGACGTGAACGGACTGGGCTGGTTATTGGGCCTTTGTGGGTTGCCCAAGGAAACAGGTAAGCAGGTAGGAGTTGGGCTACGGCTAGGTCTTGTTTTTTATTTGTTTTCCTTTTTTTTATTTTCTGTTTTCCTTTTCAGATTTCTACATAATCTTTAATTTGAACTTTTCTTTGTAGAATTATTTGCTGGTTAATTGTAGTAACTCTGAAATTTATTTAGTATCATTTGTGAACTTTTTATTGTATAATGTTATTTTTTTATATTTCCTTTTATGTTCTACATGAACCCCTTTTTTATTTTGAAGAAGCTTTTCTTATTATCTTCCTTTCCACTTTTAATCATGGATTTATCAAATAATATATTCTTATTTGTTTATAAAACTTACCTCTAGTTGGCTCATAGTTTGAATAGAAATTTTTATACGTATAATGATCCTATATCATTATTTGTTGTATAAAATTTAAAATAAATTAATATGGTTATTACTACTTCCATTAACTTGGAAAATGGCAATGTATATATTCTATTATGATCAACAAAAAGTTTAGGTTTTTGAATTATGAATATTTATCCTAGGGTTTAGGGTTTTAATATACTCAGATTCCTTTATGGATGTGAGTAAAGATTTAATAACTAAGCATATTATTTTCTGTTTGGGATATTTGATGACATCATCCTTTTGAAATAGAAAGTTATATTTAGGATGTTTCATAAAAAGGAATTTATAAAGATACTCTTAAGCACATATAATTATGATAATTAGAATTGAAAGAGAAGTGCTTATGTGATCAGTTATAGGAGACTATTTCTAAAAAAGTGATATAGATATAAGATGATGGATTAATAACCTGAAATTGATATTATGTTGGGTTTAAGATTTAGAGTTGAGTGTTTACGAGGAATGTCTATTTTCCATAATTCACAATCCTGGAACTTTAATTAAGGAATTCCTTTCCTAGATATAATACTTCTTCCTATCCATCATCATGGTTAGTATGATGAGCTTTACTCACAAAATGTTATTAATCACCCTTTATTCTTCTAAACTCATGGATAAATCCAATGAGCTTGACATTGAAGCTTTTATTGTTTCATCATATCCATTCTTGGTTAAATCCACTACTCTACTGTTGATATCCTTTCATCCAACAAGTAGTTTCTTTCAAACTCTACTCATAATCCTCCTTAATCATTCATCACTAATATATCTCTAATAGTTGTATGCATCCAACTACCTTTCTCTAAAGTTTACTATCCTTTAAGATGAATAACACTACTTCCATAACTTTATGCTACACTAGATTTAATTGAATCATGCTTTATCACATTTACTCTAATAACTTATACTCCAACCTCACATTATATTAATGTGACTAGTCATGGCTAACCTAGGATAATATATTTAGACTAGGGTTTAATCATGTTCTACCCACCAATGTCACTTATACTAAATATAAGCATTCAATATTGGTGGCTAAAGCATCACCATTATAATCCTTTAATCATTTATGGCTTAGGTTTCTAGTTGGCTGATCAAGGTCTCAGCAATACAACATTATAGTTGTGTTGAAATTATTTTATTAGTATCTCTATTGGTTTAGGGAATGTTATTCATTGACTATGCTCACTTTAAAAGATTTAACTAGATATTATGATAAGATCAAGAAATATTAGATATGGGATTGATAGTTAAACAATTTGTGAACCAATGGTGGATTACTCAACATTGATGCACAGCATATATTAAGATAAGTTCCATAAAAATTGATATGGAAAGAAAGTTATATAGTGAATGATCTTGACTTAGTCTCTTTCCAACTCAAACTCATTAAAGAGTTAAAGTTAGGTATTACTATGATACTCATATTAAGAGTAGATAAGAATAGGAGAGGTCAGGATTAGTCATTACATTTATTTTACTTTAGTTGTAATCTTAACTTGGCACTTATGGTTTGTTGTGCTGAGTTTTATGATATGATCCCTTAAGGATCAAATACTAATTATTTATGCAAATTATTATGAGTAACATTTATTATATCTGGTCTACCCTTAGATCAAATCATGTTTACCCAAATAAGGTTTTAACAAAGGTCATGATGAGACTTAACACAGTCAACTTGATGATCTACTTCAATTCCATCAAGTTGAGAGAACCTTCAATCACTTTGGCAAGTTTTGTTCAAAAGCGCAAAAATTATTCAGATTTTCTATGCATGAATGCAATGCACACATCTGGGTTTAGCTTATTTCTAGGCTCTAATGCTGGGATGTTACAGACTCTCCCCCTTAAAATAAACTTCGTCCTTAAAGTTCACAAACTCTCACGTTTCGGAGTAAGGAATTTACTTGTATTGGTTGCTACATTTCTCCACTCCATGATGACCTTAAATGTAATTTTTTTGTAGTATTCTATAACTTGATTAGATATCCTAATCCAATTCTTTTATTTAATCACCAAACTTTATTACTATGTTAAATACAGTCTAGAGGGTCTCACTAAAACAAGTTTTAAGTTTCTATATGCCCGTGTTTGTGGTTAGAAAACTATATTTCTATTTTTGTCATAGTATATTTGATACTGGTACTCTTTCCAAGATTGGATTTGAACTCATTTAGTCCATACCCATTGGAATTTCTTATTCTTACCTATGTCCAATTGGATTTCTCTATTACTTCTTAAGGACCACTTAAGAGTTGTTTCTTCTAGAATTAGTCGGTTAGAATTATCCTTTAATCACCTTCAAGCTTATACCTTTTTAAGCTTTAGATAATCTTTCATTATCACCTATAGTACCTTTTCAACTTTCATTCATAATGTCTACTCTCCCCCTTAGGTTTTACTAATAGTCTTTAAATTGTATAAATATCATTTATTGGCTTTATAACTAGAATGTTGGTCTCTATTCAATTTATACTTTACCTAATTAGGGTTTGATGAAAGATTATACGGTGTATCCACATAGTTGTGGATCTCCGAAGCAAATCTTTCAGCATGATACAGCGTACTTACTATTGGACATTTTCGCTAGGATAGGTCTGACTTTGCGAAGCATCTCGAAACACGATCGCCTTAAATATTTGTACTTCCTTAGGTCTTATTTAACTTTAGGCCAAGTTTTATGCTCTTTATGCAACTTTTAAGAAGATCTGGTTAACTATGTTAACCAAATACCAGCTATGGACAAAATACCAACTGTGGATCAGAATACCGACTAGGGATTAAGTACCAAAGGCGGATCATTTTAGGTTGTATACATTAATCTACGGTTTCCGACCTACTACTGACATTCTCTCTGAATTGTCAGAGCTTTCCTACCATTTTGCTCCTCAACTTCATCTTTGTACTAATTTATGATGCTTACATGAACTAGGGGTTACTACTTTATTATTCCCTTAGTAATATCACCTACTTGATTGAACCTTAAGTTCATCCCTTCTTGTTGTTCCATACATCTTCTACACTATACTTGTTTCTTAAATCTGGCTAAGATTAATCTATGCTTTATCTATCCTCCAAATGGTGTTAATACTCCTTATATTTTGCTTCATTCTTCAAGTAAGTCTTCATCTTGTTCTTTGGAACTCGTCACTCCCTTACACAAATTCCCATTCCTATCTAGGTCTACAACATCAAGTAATAACTGGGTGTTACATCATGTATTTGCACACCTAATTAAACTTCATGTACAGATCTAGGCAATCAAGAAGATTCAAGAAGATCCAAAAGTCGATAAACAACAAAACATATACCATGTATTATACATAGATTTTAAATAATTTACAAATGTACAAGATGTTCCAACGGGTTGCTCCACACCTATTTACACAACTATCTTACAAGAACTTCTTGTTCTTGTGAGTATATCCTCACTTATTTTGGCAAACCTTTCAAACTACAATATGCATTACCCTCTATGTACATTATTCAGGCACTCATCCCTTGGGATGTCGTTTCTTTCTTACTTTCATCTTCCTCTAGTGCTTCCTGGAGTTCCGTCCATGATGACGTGAAGTCCTACGACTGCCTTCTGGAGAATAAGAGCATCCAGGAGGTGCGTATTCTTGGTTAGAAGTACCGAGACTAGGATTAGTCATTGAAAAATGACTAGAGTTGGCATAGTCTTCTACAGTATATTCCTGGTTTTCCGGCAATGCTTCCTCATAGTAAGTTGTCTTCTTAGATATTTCCTGGATCCAATCGTACATATTGGTATAGTAGCTATCAGAATACTCTTCTAAGTCGATTGGATTGGTATCACACCCATATGGTCCATAAGTCTCTCTATGGTTATAGTTGGTCTCTTCTTCAATACCTGTATCACAAGGTATAGGATTTCCTATGGTTCCACCTTGAGATTCTACTTCCCATCCATACTTGTTTGGTTCAGGGTTATTTGGAATAACTCTATTCCATTCCTGCTGTTCGGAATTATATTTGGTACATAGGTCTTCAGGTGGCTTGAAGTCATTTTGGTAATAGGCATAATTTTCCGAGTTTGGGTCATCAAACTCAGTTTCCTCATACACTTCTCATGAAGGTATGTATTTAGAATGCCTAGCTTCTTTATCTAGCTTCTTCCTACGAGCCATTGCTTTATCAGGATCAGTAAAATCCTCAATGACTGTATCCAGTTCCTAGACTAAGACTTGGTGAGTGTTATGATAAGTGTTTAGCAAAGACCGATAACGATCCATATACTCTACAGCTAGAGTAGGTTCTGCTTGAACTAGAGTAGAGTGATCTAACTCATGCTCTGGGTTTGAGGTTTCATGTGGTATAATGGTATGAGTACTACCTTCTAGAGCTTGGGATTTTTTTCTCGAATCATGGTTATGGCTGCTGCTACGGCAATCTGATATGCAGATGCCATGCACCTTGCCTCTCCTGATGGCATTTCTCCCTTAAGTCCTAACTTCTTGGGTAACATGATCATGACACGGTATTTAGCTAATACCTGCCCATCATAGTAACTGTAAATCTTGACCAAAAGTCTCGATTCACACTCCAAACTCCAAGAAGTTGTCGGAGATTATCTGTCCAATCCCCTCCATAGTCATTCAAGGTCATGTTCATCACTTAAACATTCCGGGGTGGATATCAAGGTGCCATGTGGAACTATAGATAAGAAATTATCATCAGTCACATAGAGTTAAAACTCTTGGGTAATGATCGCATTTGCAATCTTACTAAAGAATTATCGCACTAGTAACATAACAGGATTATTCTCAAGTGAATATCCCTCATATCACTAGAGAACTCTTTATTCTTGCACGTATAAGTCCTACAGGTTCTACCCATTTACTAGGTTTCCAACCTAAGGTCAAAGCATATGCTCTGATACCAACTGCGGTGACCCAGCATAACACTGCATGATGTAGTATACTATAGTCGTTGACATAACACCAATGAAACACCGCTCACTAGTATTACATCCCTCATAATGGCACAACAGAACCACAGTGGGTCCAATACATGGCTAAAGGTTACAACTCACTCTTTACACAAGATCCAGAGAACACTCTAGGTTAAAGAGAGAGAAAGAACTTCTTACGGAGAGGAATCAAAGATAAAGAATGCAAGAACTATTATACTATTAAAACTAGTATTTTAACTAAGGGATTGGCATTGCTGCTATTGCAATAACTACAGAATTAGGTTCTTTGGCTAGAGATTATATTCCTATCTAATCAGTAACTTCGTTTTCACTTGAGTTGATGTATATTTTGATTTCCTTGACTTTATTTGAAGAACTTTAGCTTTGAATGATGAGTCCTGGAGCATAACTTGATGTAGATGTTGTCTATTCCGGCTTTAGAATCTAGCAAGGGTTAAGAAGATACTTTGAGTACGAGCGTACTCAGCAAATTCACTAGAAAAGGAGTGTTTGATGCACTATAACTACAGCCACAGACCGTAGGTTGTAGGCAATGCAAGTTTTCATAAACATTTCTTCAAAGGTTGATTTTATTCTGAAAAGCTATGTCCGTCAGCCTTCACGGGTTTACCAGAACTTACATGGAGTTCCTTTCCCGCAGCGTTCGTAGCTCCTTCCCGGAACAGGGAGTAACAAGTTACAGTTCTTACACTCTGCAGAGGTGCGTTACTTTCCCATGAGAGATCAACTCCTTGTTGCACAACCGGGCAGCTTACCCGTCCACAATTCCATGTTGTGGGG
This sequence comes from Avena sativa, assembly GCA_916181665.1. Classification (NCBI taxonomy): domain Eukaryota; kingdom Viridiplantae; phylum Streptophyta; class Magnoliopsida; order Poales; family Poaceae; genus Avena; species Avena sativa. Next base: position 89,783,915 of record OV702279.1, read on the forward strand.
CCCAGTAGATGATCCAAGCCAATCACTGCCCTCTCCGTGACCTCATATGTCTGCACGATCCTTTGGGCTAGCTCACCTTTGCTAAGCCCCCTTTTGGGCAGGCTAAAACCCTGATGAGTTCCCGAAGACTCTATGACCTGGTGTTGCCCTGGCAAGTGCCATATTAAATGGTCCATCCACTAAACACCATCCATAGATAATCTAGACACCAAAAGTGTGGGGCGTAAGGGTGCCCACACATATGTTGGATCCACGCAAGGAATCACAACGTCACGTTAAGGTCGTATTGCCTCCATACAAGAGGAAAAGGATACATCTGACTTCTCCGTCCCATTCCAAATCTCATGGTTAACGCGTAATATACGGCGCAAGAATCACTGGAGACATTGGTTGTTAAGTCCTAGATATTATGTTCCTTTACTACCGGAACTTTTATAGTAAATTATTACCTCATGGTAATAACCTATAATCATTTTATTATCAAAATAGTATTTTCTGACCCTTTTCAAATGCAAGTGATGTCAACACTGGATTTACAAGATACTTTACAGAAAATAATCAAAGGACATGAGCAAGTGTGAACTTGCCTTTCGTGATTGCAGGATTATGCACTCACGGTCTTCAAGATAATATAAGATCCAGTATCTGAAATCAACATCATTGGTCCGGTAAGGACTAATATTTAAATCAGCAATATGTTCTTATGCATAAGTAATGTGATGCACTTTTATGAAAGCGAATCCCGGGGATAACGTTGTTCTAGGGTTAAGATTCCGGAAATGGTTACTTTAGAGTGTGTTGTCCTTTTAGATAAGTTTCACACTTATGCTTCTTATTAGAGCTTTGTGAGTGTGTATGAACAACACATATTTATGCAACAATAAAATATATACCTATGAAATGCTATTCAAGATTGTTTACACTTTAATTGTTTATTTTCCAATTTTACTTTACAAGTAACGTCACTTATAAAGAGCTTAAGTGTCATCGATCCTAAGTAAACAAGTGAAGTATGAAGTATTGCAATCTTGATTATTTGTCATATAGTGTCTGAAGTGGCAAAACGAATAACTTTTGAAGAAAAGATTCCTTTTCTAAGGTTTAAACAATCTTTGTGGTTAGTTAATGGTGGTTAATGTTATTTGTGCTTGCTTGAATAGTTTTGGCTTGAGATGCTTTATAACTTAACTAGTTCAGACCAAAGTTAACTATAAAATATAGATGGTTTGAAAGTATAATGCTTGTAACATTTGTACCTTGTGTATTGGGAATGTTGCCTTAAGGCTACTTAAGGATGGTTATACTTTTCTTTGATGTGGTGGTTTTCTTGACTTTATAATGGATTAGTATCTCTTATCCCCTTTTATGGATAAGGGGTTATAGTTTGTAAACCATGGAGTAATGTTACTTAATTGCTTATGAGTTCATTGTAGTGTTTTAGTATGTTTATAAACTTGTGGTTAAAGTAAAGGAAATAAGTTTTTATTTAACTACAATTTATTCTTGATGATCTTAGATTTATTAAGGATTCTCTTTAGAAAATATTACACACCTATGGTTGAGGAGAATTCAATAAAATTGTAATTAAAATGTGTTAAACTATTTGGACTTCATATTATTAAAGTTGAAGACTAATACTATTTATTAGACTCAATTGGTTAATTTAGACATATTAGCAATTTTTATTTACCCTTATATGAATTTTCGATTAAATAAATAAGTTTAAATTTGAGTTATCAAAGTATTTGAATTTTTATTTAACTCAAAAGTGGAATATTAAAATTTTAACATGTAGATATTATTTTTGTGATCATTTTGGTATATTACATTTATTTTCGTGATTTATAAATAATAAGATATGATTTTTGAAAATTCTTATTACTTTATAATTACTTAATAAAAAATAAATATTTAATTAAGTGAAATAATAATACATGATTATAGTTTTTAAAATATTGTTTTTATTTTTCCAATATTTTTGGTATTTATTTATATTCTTAACATTTACCATTTTTAAAATATGAATTATCCAAGTTTTATTACTTTTAAAACCTTTATTAAATAATATTTATTTAAATAATCATCATAATAATATTTGATAATAATTTTAAGTTGTAGATTTTATTTTTCTACAAATTTTCATATATTATACACATTTTTTTGAATTATGAATCAAAAGTTATTAATTAAACAAGATTTAATCATTTATTTGATTTCTAGAATATTAATAATTGAGCTTATAACATTTTATTTATTTCTTAAACAGAAAATAACTTTTTATACCGCACCCACACCTAGCCTAACTCACTGACCAGTGGGCCTATGTCCACCTCAGCACTCAGGTTAGTAAATGTATTTTGTTACCGATCATGTCTCCACTTCCAATCAATGACATATGGGCCCTAGGCCATGTCATCAGCCACGCGAGACAAAGACTGGGTCAAACACGTTGACGTGGCCAGGGCGATCTCACCCTGACGTCACCTCGCCGGTGGCATGGCATACGATGGTGAGGAGAGCAGTAGCGTGCGAGTGAGCGGGTGTGCCTGGGCTTGTTCGAACCAGAGCAGCAAGGCGAGGGAGATAGTGGTGGCACCGCTGGTTTTTGGTCATCAGAGGGCAAACGGCGACGAGCTTATGCGGCGGTGCTTGCGGGTGATTACGCTGGCATGGATCTAGGAAGCAAACAAGGCATTGTCACATGCTAGGAGACTCAGTGACTCACCAGGAACGCGATAATGTGCTTGATTTGGCGAGGCGTGGTCGGAGACGACGGTGAGGTTGACGAACAGCGTCGGGAACCGAGGGTGCGATTGGGTCGATTCACACCTTCTCCGCAGGTGCAAGTTGGGGCAATCGAACGAGAAGAGCACAGTGGCCTCCACCGTGGTCTTATCTGGCCGAGGCGAGCACGGAATCGCCGGCTCCAGCTCACCTCCGAGCTAGGATTCTCGGCGTGGTTGGGGAAACGAGGTAGAGGGGGTTTTAGAGGGGGGAAATGGGGACGAGTACGAGCAGGGACGTCGCGGTGGCCTCCTTATCCTCTCCTGACGACGGCGGAGTTGATCTTGGCGCAAGGACGACGGCAGACGGCCTCGGCCTCGCCACCGAGCTGCTTCCAGCTGGAGGAAGAAGACAGTGTGTTGTTTTATGGATAACCCCTGGCATTTCTTTTCGCTCAACCCGCAGTCCCTCATCGGTCCCACATGTCAGCCAGAGACGTGGGCTGGTTATTGGGCCTTTGTGGGCTGCCCAAGGAAACAGGTAAGCAGGTAGGAGTTGGGCTACGACCAGGTCTTGTTTTTTATTTGTTTTCCTTTTTTTATTTTCTGTTTTCCTTTTCAGATTTCTACATAATCTTTAATTTGAACTTTTCTTTGTAGAATTATTTGTTGGTTAATTGTAGTAACGCTGAAATTTAATTAGTATCATTTGTGAACTTTTTATTGTGTAATGTTATTTTTTTATATTTCCTTTTATTTTCTACATGAACCCTTTTTATATTTTGAAGAAGCTTTTCTTATTATCTTCCTTTCCACTTTTAATCATGGATTTATTAAATAATATATTCTTATTTGTTTATAAAACTTAACTATAGTTGGCTCATAGTTTGAATAGAATTTTTTATATGTATAGTGATCCTATATCATTATTTGTTGTATAAAATATAAAATAAATTAATATGGTTATTACTACTTCCATTAACTTGGAAAATGGCAATGTATATATTCTATTATGATCAACAAAAAGTTTAGGTTTTTGAATTATGAATATTTATCCTAGGGTTTAGGGTTTTAATATACTCAGATTCCTTTATGGATGTGAGTAAAGATTTAATAACTAAGCATATTATTTTCTGTTTGGGATATTTGATGACATCAACCTTTTGAAATAGAAAGTTATAATTAGGATGTTTCACAAAAAGGAATTTATAAAGATACTCCTAAGCACATATAATTATGATAATTAGAATTGAAAGAGATGTGCTTATGCGATTAGTTATAGGAGACTATTTCTAAAAAAGTGATATAGACATAAGATGATGGATTAATAACCTGAAATTGATATTATGTTGGGTTTAAGATTTAGAGTTGAGTGTTTACCATGAATGTCTATTTTCCATAATTCACAATCCTGGACCTTTAATTAAGGAATTCCTTTCCTAGATATAATACTTCTTCCTATCCATCAGCATGATTAGTATGATGAGCTATACTCACAAAATGTTCTTAATCATCCTTTATTCTTCTAAACTCATGGATAAATCCAATGAGCTTGACATTGAAGCTTTTATTGTTTCCTCATATCCATTCTTGGTTAAATCCACTACTCTACTGTTGATAGCCTTTCATCCAACAAGTAGTTTCTTCCAAACTCTACTCATAATCCTCCTTAATCATTCATCACTAATATATCTCTAATAGTTGTATGCATCCAACTTCCTTTCTCTAATGTTTACTATCATTTAAGATGAATAACACCACTTCCATAACTTTATGCTACACTATATTTAATTGAATCATGCTTTCTCACATTTACTCTAATAACTTATACTCCAACCTCACATTATATTAATGTGACTAGTCATGGCTAACCTAGGATAATATATTTAGACTAGGGTTTAATCATGTTCTACCCACCAATGTCACTTATACTAAATATAAGCATTCAATATTGGGGGCTAAAGCATCACCATTATAATCCTTTAATCATTTATGGCTTAGGTTTCTAGTTGGCTGATCAAGGTCTTAGCAATACAACATTACAGTTGTGTTGAAATTATTTTCTTAGTATCTCTATTGGTTTAGGGAATGTTATTTATTGACTATGCCCACTTTAAAAGATTTAAGTAGATATTATGATAAGATCAAGAAATAGTAGATTAGGGATTAATAGTTAAAGAATTTGTGAATTAATGGTGGATTACTCAACATTGATGCACAACAGATATTAAGATAAGTTCCATAAAAATTGATATGGAAAGAAAGTTATATAGTGAATGATCTTGACTTAGTCTCTTTCCAACTCAAACTCATTAAAGAGTTAAAGTTAGGTATTACTATGATACTCATAGTAAGAGTAGATAAGAATAGGAGAGGTCAGGATTAGTCATTATATTTATTTTACTTTAGTTGTAATCTTAACTTGGCACTTATGGTTTGTTGTGCTCATTGTTCTGATATGATCCCTTAAGGATCAGATATAATTATTTATGCAAAGTATTATGAGTAACATTTATTATATCTGGTCTACCCTTAGATCAAATCATGTTTACCCAAATAAGGTTTTAACAAAGGTCATGATGAGACTTATCACAGTCAACTTGATGATCTACTTCAATTCCATCAAGTTGAGAGAAGCTTCAATCACTTTGACAAGTTTTGTTCAAAAGCGCGAAAATTATTCAGATTTTCTATGCATGAATGCAATGCACACATCTGAGTTCAGCTTATTTCTAGGCTCTAATGCTGGGATGTTACAATCTAGTACCCTACCTCTCTGACGATGGACATGCGAGGGGATATCCTCTTGATGCAAGTGGTGCTAGGTGGTCGGATGGGCAACACGGCACCACTGGAGGAGGTAGGGAGCGGAACTTGCCCCTTCCCCCAATGCGCAGTCCTTTGCCCGCACCCCTTTGACAAGCGTCTTATTTGTGCCGGTTGCTGCATTGTACGCTTCTCAGATGTAATGCCAATTGGCTTCTATTAATGCATTTACCATTGCCTTCGCGTTATTTCCCTCTTTTCCTTCCGCATCGTGCTCATGGATGCCTTGTCCTTGACGCACCTTGTCCTTCGATGTTCTCATGCCACCTTAGGACCCGTGGGGGCACTGCCCATTGTTTTGCTTCCTCTTTCGGGGTTCCAACCTTATGGCCTATTTGTGCCTTTCTTGTGGGGCCAGCTGCCCCTTGAAGCCGCACGACTGTCGCTACTTCCATCCAGCGGCGAGCCTTGCATCCTCGTAGAGACCTTACCTTGGCCTCTCCTTTCTCATCCATCCTTTGCTGATCCTAAAGCACGATGAACGGACCTTACGACATCTTACCCATTCCTTAGGTTTAAAAATAGGGTGTCATGCATTTGATCAGGGTGCGCGACATTGCCAACTTGAGAGCCTGGCATGGGAGGTGTCTTTTCGCGATGTAGTGCTTGTCAGAAATCCCTAAAGCACAATGCTCATACCTCAGAGCGGTTCATGAGAGTACGAGGTTTCCTAGCCTGACAGTCTTGTTACCCATGTCTGGTCCTCGTGAATGATCCAAAGGAATGCAAAATCCCAAAAACTCTCGGCAAATGAAAACAGGTGTAAAAACGAGGGAAACAAGATTTCTTATTCCAACACGGGGACAGCCCCCAGTTATAAGAGGTTTACACATAGGCGGGCCAGGCCAGATACGCTAGTATTCATCTCATTTACCGCGAGTACTAAACTCACTCCCGGGCTTTAGGTTTGCCAGGAGAACCACGCCTGCTCCCTGGATTTCAGTTGGCGGGGGAACCTCCAATCACCCCCGACCTTTTTAGTTTGCTGGGAGAACCACGCACGCTCCCAGTCTTTTATATGGTAGGTTGGATGCGAGAAGTCTTTATGTTACTCAGAGAGCCACCATTACCAAAATAGTCATTGCAACTAGGTTATATAAAAGGTCGCAGCCTCTTCCCGAGCGGGCCGGGAATCGGGACGAAAGGTTGGTCCGAATTGTACAAAGGGTTAGGGTGAGTCACAGGTAAAGCGTGGCTACCAGTTTGAATAGTTGTTTAGAGCAAAACACAGCATCCTTGATATCACGTTTGATGGTCATGGCCCCCCACGAGGAGGGAAGCTTGAGAGAGTTGTAGGCATGGTGGGAAACTACCATGAACTTTGCCAAGGCAGGCCGCCCTATGATGCCGTTTTACGGCAGGGCAATCTCTGCAACATCAAAGATGATGTTCTCAGTGCGGTAGTTGTCTTGAGTGTCGAATGTGATTGGCAGCTCGATCTTACCCCAACGCTGGGTAGCTCCAGGGGTTATGCTCAAAAAAGACCCCATAGGGGCTAATTGATCTTTCTTGATCTAGATTTTAACTAGCAGCTTTGTTGAGAGGATGTTCAGGCCAGCCCCTCCATCCACCAGCATCTTGGTTATCTTGATGTTCTTTATGACCGGGGAGACCACCAGGGGTAGTGTGCCGACCCCGGCGATGCGGTCCAGGTGATCTACCGCATCAAGAGTAATCGGCACATGACACCACTGAAGCGGCCGATGCGCCTCCGAACAGGGATGTACGACGCACAGTTCATGGAAGGAATGCTTGAACTCCCCTTGGGTGGTCATGGCGTAGGCTCCTCCGTGTGCGCATGCACATTCCTGCACTTGTGGGTACTGTACACACCCATCGTCATCGCCGTCTTTGTTGCCGGCAGGATTATTGCCGCGTGGTTGAGGGGCTGCATTGCTGTGGCCCCCTCCATGCCCTGCTCTTTCTCCACCGCCTCCATCTCCTCCTCGTGCAATGCCCACGTTTCCCCCACAACCTCCGGTGGGAGCACCTAGGCCAGTCTGGGGTGTGCAATCCTTCGCATAAAGGCCAGCCTTGTTGCAGCAGTAACAGTTCTTAAAGGTACCATTAGACCCCTTCTCAGCGATGCTACTCTTCCGTCCCTCGGCATAACCGAGGATGGAGCGGTAGTTATGAGAGTTATGCTCGTCGAACTCGTGCACAGGGCACCACTTCCCAGTGGCGGGCTTGGCAGCTACTACTTCTTCCTCCGGTTTGGTCTTCTTGTCCGCCCCAATAGGAGCACTAGGCTCTGCAGCCAAAGCCTGCCGAAGGCCCTACTTACACGAGACACTCTTCTTGGCCGCAGTTCTTCACGGGTCTGCCACTCTAGCGGCTTCCCGGGCAGCGTCCATGGGCTCCATGCGTCCTTCCCCTGCTAAGGAGCAGAGGTCAGCTAACGTCCACAACTCATGAGTACTCTTGACGGGGTGCATGTTAAGCTCTTCGTGCATCTTGCTGTCGCACACATTCATAGTGAACGCACCAATGATGGTAGCATCCTCTGCCTTCGGGATGGTGTGTGTGATCTATGAGAATCACAGGATGAAGTCTCGTAGATTCTCTCCACTCCCCTGGACCACTGTGTGGAGCTGAATGAGTGTTCCCGGGCGCTTGAAGGATCCTTGTAACACGCTCATAAAGAGGGTGCACAGCTCAGCCCAGGAGAGAATGGAATCCTTAGATAGATGCATGATCAGCGCCCTTCAGCGTGCCTGAGCGCGTGATCAGTGGAGGACCCCACAGAAACATGATCTTGCCCCGCGGGTCTTGGGGCTCTAGCCCCCAAGTGGCTTGCGGCGAGGTTGTTGGTCCTCCTTCCACCGTCGCGGGTCCAGCAGCCCCCGGCCCGGGGGCAGCATTCCAGGAACACGGCCTCGGTGCAGGGTTCTGCATGAGCCCTACGACAGCAGTGTGAGTGCGCTCCTCCCCACGCCTTGGCCCCAAGTTGGACTGGGAATGAGCGGGAGCGGTCTCCTAGTGTAGCCTGATGAGTTCCAACTGTGCGTCGAGGTCATCCCTCCACGCCGCATACTCTACAATTCCAGGAGTTGGTGGGTGACGAGCTATGGCACGGGAGATAGCGATTGCTTCCCCAAATTCGGTTCTCAGAGCGATGAGACTGGGGTTGTTGGCTAGCACTTGGCACGGTAAGGCGAGACGCGACGCGAGCTAGGATTGCCGCGTGCTGGGGTGATGCTTGATGCTCTGGTTCAGTGTTGGCCAGACCGGCGCGACTCCTTCTGGCACGTGGCCTCCCTTGGTAGCGTCTCCTATGCCACCAGGGAGAACTGCTCCACCGGCGGCACCTCCTGCATCACCGACGAAGGGATCTCCGAGCACGACGCCTCCTGCATTGCCTGATGGTGATATCTCTCGTGCGGCGGCGATTGTGGTGGCGGTGGTGTTCCTGCGCTTGGCCCTAGACGCGGGTAGGCACTTGCGACGATAACTGCGCGCCGTGGGAAGGGCATGGGAGCAAGTCCATTCAGCAGACGAGTCGACCAAGGCCAGTCCCGGCGGCAGCACCTCTGCTTGGCTCCATGGAGGGTGATGATGCGGTTGATGTCGGTATAGATGATGAAGACAGAACGGATTCCGGTGAAGTCGATGGTGATGATGACGATTCTCGTGAAGCTATTGACGGTGAAGCTGATTGTTGAACCCGAAAATGCGAGAGCCCCCCTACCTGGAGCGCTAGATGTCGTGTCTCGCCAACATGGACATCGAGTATGCTAGGCACCCCCTTTTTTTGGTAGTGGGCACGAAGGAATTCCATTCTTAAGGACGATGTAGGGACCTGCTGATACGAGCACACAGCATACATAGAGCACACACAGACATTTTTTATCCAGCTTCGGGATGCCCTTCGTCTAACAACCCTACGTCATGCTTTGGTGTATTATCTGGGGTGGATCAATGTACAAGATGATGATCTCTCCAATGTTGGGGACCGCTTTCTATCTAGCTTCTACACTCCCCGGGCTTTCTCTTTCTTTCTTTCTCAGTCTCTTTGTTCTCTTTCTTCATCCTCTCTGGCGTGGAGACGGGTTCTCACTCTCTTTTTCTCTAACTCTCCTCTCAACTGAATATCTCCTCTCCTGGCTAGAGGGCTCCCTCTTCGAACCTTAAACCTTAAGTTTCCTCCTTGCCAAGGTCTCTCTTGCTAGCCAAAAACTCTTCTACTAGTCTCTCGATCCTCTTACTGGTCCTCTCCAACCCCTTTCCCACTTTGCTCCCTCAATGTCCAAGTTCCTCCTTTTATACTCCAATCGGTCACTACAAGGGCCAGCGCGGAGCACCGCCAAGGGCGTTCCAGGGTGCAATCGCAGTGTGCCATGCGATCTTCAGGCAGGTGGGCAGCGCATGTGGCCGACAAATGGACAAGGGCAGTGCACATGCATTTGATGGTTGAGTGACAACTCAGGCTCTGAGCTGTCACTCCTATCGGTGGCGCGTTGCAGTGGACTGCACCGCCATGATGATGTCAAGCAGCACAGGTGCTTCGCCAGTTCCCAAGGACTGGACCTGACGTGTCCTGTCAGGCTCAGTTGACGCCGGTACCTGGGCCGCGCCTGGTCCAGGATAAGTGCTCCTATGGTCCTTCCGGGGCTTAACCGAGGCCACTCGTTAGCCTCGCCATCCCTGATCGATCCCTTACACTCCTTCCGGGGCTGCCCCGGGAAGGAGAGATTGGACCGCCTCTCATGTGTCGTAGTCTTTTCCTCCTTCCGTGCCCGGCTGGCGGATCGAAGCTTGTCTTCTATCATTCGTCTTACCCATAGGTACCGACACCACACAGTTGACACTTAATCTTCATAGACTTCATCATATCAAAACCATACCTATGCCAAGAACACGGTTATCATGTCTTGGCGATGCCCTTGCCGACCAGGCCACTCGTCTATTGAGCCGATGACCGGTGGGTCCTGGCCCATGCGCTACGACACAATGCGAGAGACCCCTGATCTCATTACGCCGACAGTTATTTCGAGCATCGTACATGGTTTAGCTATCAACATGTACCATATGTACACCAGCTGTACCCAAAACTCAACATTGCATTCAAATACTTCAGCGGAACAAAATTTTATTTGATTGTACTTTTTCATACACCACATGTACACATGTATTTCAACATAGATTCAATTGATATCTATATAAACTAGACTTCTCTCTGCACCCCTGAGGCGCAGCTGGCAAGAAGGACGTTTAATGGCCAAGACTTTTGATGGAAAAACATTTCGAGCATCTGGGAAAAGTACACATAGTCTGGGCGTAAGAACAAAAAAGGGATGTCACGCTATTATTCGTCATTGCATTAGAATTTGGAAAATTAACATGATATATTAAAATACGGAACATTAAGACGAAAGATGAACATTAAGACGAAAGACGAAATTCGAAACATTAACACGAATTCTTCATGTCCTAAGTAGCACGCAGAAGTTTCTAACTATGACATCTAAGAATGAGCCTAGCAGAAGGCAAAGGTGGAGCAACGGTTCTTCTCCTCATCCACGTCCAATTCCTCGCAGGCGACGCCTTCCTACTCCGATTCATCAAGGGGCGCCTCCTCTAGGATGCATGCGTTCTCCTTTTGGAGTTTTTGTCAACATCGTCCTCGTTGAGAGCAGGGGCGTACCAATAGACCCCTACAACGTGGGCGAGGGGGCAGGTCTCCAAAGCCTCATCATCCAAAGAAGACTCGTCGTCGTCGTCGTCGTCCTCTTCTTCGTTAGAAGAAGACTCGTCCTTGTCGTCGATGTTGGAAGCCTCGTTGTCCTCTTCTTCATCAGAAGGAGACTCGTCCTCATCGTTGTTATCGGCAGCCGCATAGAAACCATTGTCGACGAACTTGTTGAAATAATTCTAGTACTCCGCATGATCGGGCAGCTGTCCTGATGGTAGCTCAGGCAAGGCGACGCTCAGTCCCTCGAAGGACCCCAGGAATGAGGCGTCAAGAGCACCATTCTTATAGGAAGGGGCCATGGTGTAGATGAGAACAAACGAAAAGCAGCACGTGAAAAAAGTCGACTGAGTAGTGGAAGTATAAGAAGAGCAACGGGCAATGAAGGCCGCGAGCCTACTTACACGGCTGTTGCCGAGTTATTGCCGACGTGAAAGGAGAGAAGAGGAGCAGTGCACAACAAATGAGAAAGAAATTCAAAAGCCCAAACTCGCAATAGTTGTTAGCTAGAAGACGTGTCATTATAGGCACCGTACAGGCAATCTACAAAACCACACGCAATGTATTCATGCGCGTAGCCTATGGATCATCTTCTATATAGTCAGAACATGTTCGGTTATATTCGTTTGTTTGCATAAAAATGGTCTGTGTTAATAGCCGAAACTATTCGCGACAGAGCATGCTGATTACTCCCTCCGTTTCAAAATATAAGATGTTTTAGGTTTGTGAAGAAAATAAATTTAGATTTTTTTAGTTTGTAGATTCATCCCAAAGTTGAATGAACCTACATACTAAACAAAGTCTAGATTCATTTTCTTCACAAACCTAAAACGTCTTATATTTTGAGGGAGTATTTTGGATAAGACGCAGCAAGAAAGAAAAGGATGCAACTTTGCGTGTGTGATTCTGTCATGCGGGCTAGAGTAATTACGAACACAGCGACATGCGCATCATCATTTTGCACTTCGAAGAAGGAACATCATAAGTCAGATATGGAAAGACATCAAAAAGCAACATCAGATGTCAGATTTTGAAAGCAGAGGTATCTAGAGCGATACAACAATATCTAATGCTGCAGCAGTTATTGGCCGGGTAATACAAAAGCACTACACTATCTAGGTAGCTCAAGTTAAAAGAACTGAGTGAAGTTTATATGCATAAAACATAGTGTTGGCTTCACTCTCTCTCCTATATGATTTGGACTAAAACAGTTGTTCAACCTAGTAATATTTAGCTTATTTTTTACTTGATAAGGAATGTTTATTCACTATCGTCATTTCTTTAAAAGTCGGCCATTGGAAGTTGCAAAATAGTTAATATTGTTCGGTTGCACAAAAAAAGTTTTATTTTGTAGATATATCATTCTTTTCACCTCGCACACAACAGCGGTGACCATCATCGATTTCGCTTAATAAGTTTGTTCTCATTGGTTTGAGTATAGGTGCATCATGGTCTAACAAAAAAGACGTACTCTTCGGCATGTTTTTCTTTCTATCGCGTTTACATGCACCCCTCCCATAGTCATATGTCTTGCATTAAACGATATCGTAGTCAATCGGTTTCTCACTAAACTTTCACATTGTTTTTGTTTTTCCGATACATTGTTAAAAAGTTCTACGTCTCCACGTGATCTTCGACTTGTTTTTCCTCTAATCACATTTGCATGCACCCGTCTCGTAGTCATAGGTCTCTCATTAAACGATATCGCAATCAACGGGTTTCTCATTAAACTTGCACATCGGTTTAGTTTCGCCGAGAAATTCTCTTGGGCATGTTTTGCTTCTGATTGCGTTTTCATGCACACGTCTCGCAGTCATAGGTCTCACATTAAACGTATCGTAGTCATCGGGTTTCTCCTTAAACTTTTGCATCATTTTTTTCCCCAATACACCATTAGGAAGTTCTATGTGTCAAATCGTACCCAAAAATCTTGCTGATTATCTTTTTACGTCATCGGTGTCAGGAATATGCAACTTGTATTCCTCTGGAGGCCAAAGGCCACAATATATAATACAGGTACAGGTGCAAATATGTAGGAAGCCTCCTAACATATGGGGAAACTATAATATACATATATATACATCTAACCCCCCCCCCCCTCAAACTCATGATGGATCCACAACACTGAGTTTGGAGAGTAAGAAATCATGCTGCGTTCTGGTCTGTGCCTTCGTAAATAAATTCGCCAACTATAAATCTGAAGGCACATACTAAAGCGCAACAACCTGAGTCTGCACCTGAGCACGTGTATAGAAAGCACCAAACACCAATATTCTTGGTAAGCTCATGCTTGACCAGATCACGTGCAACACTAATAGCACATGTACTGTCAGACAAAGCTAGAGTGGGTGTGGTAATAGAGACCCCAAAATCCGCAAGTAATTATCGTAACCAGGTCACCTCATCAGTCAACAAGGCCTTAGCACGCAACTCAGCCTCAACACTCGAACGGGAAACCGCTGTCTGTTTCTTCGTCTTCCAAGCAATGAGCGAACCACCAAGAAACATACAGTAAGCAGAAAGTGAACGGCGATCCGAAAGATCACTCGCCCACGTAGCGTCTGAATAGCACTGGAGCTGGAGGGAGCTGGAACGAGGAAAGAAAAGGCGACGAGTGATCGTACCACGAAGATAACGAAGAACACGGAGAAGATGACTATAGTGAACAGTGGTAGGAGCAGAAACAAACTGACTCAGAATATGAACAGGATAAGAGATGTCAGGACGAGTGACAGCAAGATAAACAAGACTCCCAACAAGATAACGATAACGCGTCGGATCAGGAAGAGGATCACCATTAGTAGGTTGAAGCTTAACATTAAGCTTCATAGGGGTCTCAACAGTGCGCTCATCCCCAAGAGCAGCACGAGCAAGAAGATCCTGAATATACTTTTCCTGGGAGATGTAAAAGCCATCAGAAGTGGAGGAAACCTCAATCCCAAGAAAGTATCGAAGAGGACCAAGATCAGTCATAAGAAACTGATCATGAAGACGAGCCTTAATAAAGGAGATATACTCAGAATCATCACCAGTAATGATCATATCATCAACATAGAGAAGAAGAAGAGTGCATCCACGAGGAGAAGTGTGAACAAACAACACTGGATCATGAGCACTAGGGAGAAACCAGCAACAGTCACTACAGAAGCAAAGCACTCAAACCAGGCACGAGGGGCCTGTTTGAGGCCATAAAGATAATGTCGAAGATGACAAACCATCCCCTCAGGAACAGAATACCCAGGAGGAGGCTGCATATAAACCTCCTCACTCAACTCGCCATTGAGAAAGGAGTTCTGAACATCAAGCTGGGACACAGACCAGTGACGAACAGAAGCAACAGCAAGAAGAGTACGCATAGTGGTCATATGAGCCACAGGAGAAAATGTCTCATCATAGTCACGACCATGCTCCTGCTGAAAACCACGAGCCACAAGACACACTTTATAGCGCTCAGGAGATCCATCAGAGCGTGTCTTAATCTTATAGACCCACTTACACCTGATAGGACGAACACCTGGAGGGGGAGAAACAATATCCCAGGTGCCAGTGCGCACAAGCGCAGCAATCTCCTCTGCCATGGCCAGCTTCCATTCAGGATGATGCTTAGCATCCCGATAAGAAGTTGGCTCGGAGGCAACAGAAAGACCATACTGACTAGGAGAGTAACGGTTGGGGGCACGATGCTGAAGAACAGGACGAGTACAGGGAAGCTCGTCAGAGGAAGACGACTCAGGAGACGATGATGAAGAATAAGGAATAGCAGAGGAAGACTCCGGAGAACTAGGAGAACTAGACGGAGCAGAGGAGGATGGTGTCGAAGAAGAGACAACAGGGGGAGGAGATCCTGAAGAAGACACAATAGGAGTAGAAGGAGGTGTGTCGGGAGAGAGAAGAAAAGAGATATCTTCCACCGGGTAGGTACCAGCGGTGGGACGAGGATAGAAAGGACGCGTCTCATCAAAAGTAACATCACGAGAGATACGCATCCGACGACCAACGGGGTCCCAACAGCGATAGCCCTTATGCTCATCACTGTATCCAAGGAAGACACACTCAACAAACTGAGCGGTTAGTTTGGTGCGTTCGCGAGGAGCAAGGAGAACATAGCAAACACAACCAAACAAACGAAGCATGGATTAGTCCGGAGACTGTCCAGATAGGCGCTCAAGAGGGATGCCACCCTACAGAGCGGCAAAAGGCTGAATATTGATGAGGTAAGCTGACGTAGTGACAGCCTTAGCCCAGAAATGCGGCGGAAGAGAAGAAGCAATCATCATGGCACGAGTGGTCTCAAGAAGATGGCGATGCTTACGCTCAGCAACGCCATTCTGGGCATGTGCGCCAGGACAGGAGAACTGAGCAAGGGTGTCCTGCTCAGCAAGAACACCTCGCAACATCTGGGAGATATACTCACCAGCAGAATCAGCACGAAACACACGAATGGGGGTAGAATATTGAGTATGGACCATGGCCGCAAAACGCTGATATATAGAGAGCACTTCACTACGAGAGCGCATAAAATACAACCAATCGTACAGAGAAAAATCATCGATGAATAAAATATAGTAGCGATGGCCCCCTTTCGAAGTGAAAGGAGCCGTACCCCAAACATCGGAATGAACTAAATCAAAAGGTCGCTGAGATACAGACGCGCTAGTAGGATAGGGAAGTTGAATCTGTTTACCCAACCTACAACCCTGACAATGTAAAGACCCATCTCCTGAGACAGACCCCAGAAGACCATGATGAACTAATGATGACAGGCGAGAGTCACAAAGGTGACCAAGACGATGATGCCACTGCTGAAAGGAGCTGGTAGCAGATACGATGACCGGAGAAGAACTGGCAGATGAAGTGGCAGCGAAAGGAACACGAAGTCAGTCTAACTCCCAAAGTCCTGAAGAGTCACGGCTGCGAGGGCCAGCTCCAACCAGGGCCTGTGTGCGACGGTCCTGGGCAACACAAGAATCAGCATCAAGAATGACGCGACAACCAGAGTCAGTAAGCTGGCTAGCAGAGAACAGATTCATCTTAAGAAGAGGGACATGAGAAATATCAGGAACAAAAAAAGAAGAAGTAGAAAGGGTGCCCCGACTAGAAATAGGAAGAGAGGTACCATCAGTCATGAAAACACGGACAGGAGAAGGGAGAGAACGAAGAGCGGACAGAAAAGAAGACTCAGAGGTCATATGAAAGGAAGCTCCAGAATCCAGATACCACGGGGACGTACCTGACTGTGTAGAAGATGGTGGTCGCGCAGTGCCGGAAGAATCAGTCACAGAACCAGCAGTGCCTGTCGAAGAAGAGCCTGTAGCAGCAAGCAGGCCGCGAAGACTCCTGATAATGTCCTAATCAGAGAGAGCAATTGCTGAAGACCCGGAAGGAGCCGACTGCCCACGAGCCTGGTGTTGCTGACGTAAACTGGGATCCCAGGTATAACAGGTGGCCCAAGTGTGTCCATCCCTGTTGCAGTAAGAGCAGTGACGAAGAGAACCACGGCGACCCTGACCACGAGCCTGCTGGTGCTGACTCTGACCCTGAGGCTGCTGGTGCTGACTCGGACCCTGAGACTACTGGTGCTGAAGCTAACCCTGACCTGGAGGAGTGGGTAGGATCGGCGGCGGCACAGAGGACCACGGCTGAGTCGAGGGAGCAGACGGCATAGGAGGACCACGAGTAGCAAGCACAGATGGAACCGCAAGAAGACTAGCACCACGGAGACGGGTCTCCTCAGCCCGAAGCTCAAACAACACCTCAAAGAGCGGAGCACGACCACGAGAATTCAGCTGAGCATGCCGGGGCTCAAACTCCTGGCGGAGCTAAGACATAAACTCATAGATGCGTTGAAACTCCAAATCCGAGCACACAATCTGGAAGCACGAGCATGTGCCACAAACAGCAGTACGGAGAGTATCAAGATGACGCCAGATAGCAGCACTCTGAGTATAGAACTCATCAATAGTGGAATCACCCTATTGAAGAGCATGATCCTGGCGAACCACAGACAGGTAAAGAGCATCCCAGACGGCTGATAGCGCTAACGAAGATATACCCACTGAGCGGCAACAGTAGGGAGACTTATGAACTAAGCAGCATACTGGGGCAGAACACTGGAGGTGAGAACAGCAGCAGCATGAGCATCCTCATCGACCCACTGAGAGTAGGCAGTCAGGGCGTGCGATAGGACTCGAGATCAGCAGAATACTGCTTGAACTTTAGGTCATAAGCAGCAACAGCACTATCATCAGCACTCTGAGCAGCATCCTTGGCCTCCTAAGAAGCATCAGCGCCAAGAACAATCGGCGTCGGCGGAAGAGGAGCCACAGGAGCAGGGGGCACGACGGACAGGGGACCTCGCCGGAGAGCACACCCTAGAGACGGAGACCGCACATGCGAACGCGCATAAAGGCAGCGAAATCAGGATAATTCGCGCCATTGAAGATCACCGGGCAGTGAGGAATCGCAACATAGCCCGATGCAGAAGCCATCTCTCTCTTTCTCAATTTTTTTTGGTCAACCCGAGCTGCAGGCAGAGGCCGGCCAAATTCCGGCTAGTCGGGGCGAGTGGCGGCGCCTAAGGGCCTAGGGAGGCCAATTCGGGCCGCCGGGGAGCGATTCCCGACGGTGTCGACGGCCAGCGGCGGTGGGGCGCCGGCGAACTGAGGGCGAACTGAGAGCCGGTGGTCGTCAACCGGTCCGGGCGAGCGGGCGACAGCAAGGCCGGGCCGGGCGGGCGGGCGGTCGTCAACAGGTCGTCAGGGAGCAGCAGGGCGTCGGGTGGCTGCTGGTGTTCTGCAGGTGTCGGGTGACGAGAAGACCCCGCGCGTCGGGAGCTAGCTGCAGGTCGACGAGAAGACCTGCGCGTGGACGAGATCTGGAGACCCGCACGTGGACGAGATCTGGAGACCCGCGCGTGGACGAGATCTGGATCGATCAGCGCGTGGACGAGAAGACTCGGTCGAGGAGATCGATCAGTAAAATCGATCTGATGGAGATCGATATGGAGACCGAGATCTGGATCGGATCTGGATCGCGAGACGGAACTCGCAACGACAACAGACGGCCAGAAACTAGGCGGCGACCGGCGGCGGCGATGACGGCAAGGCCGTCGGCGACAGGGACGAAGTTGCGAGAAGGAGGAGGCTAACCTAGCTCTGATACCATGTCAGGAATATGCAACTTGTATTCCTCTGCGGGCCAAAGGCCACAATATATAATACAGGTACAGGTGCAAATATGCAGGAAGCCCCCTAACATATGGGGAAACTACAATATGCAGATATATACATCTAACAATCGATTTAATATAAGTTTAACATGTTTTAGAAAAAAAGACAGGTGAGTCGAAATTTTTACCTTCCTATGCAACGTATTGACATAAGAATTTTCGTAGTCTTCACAGTAAACGATTTCTCGGTCAACATGCTCGCTCTTTGGTGGGTAAGAAGCAAACAAACCATAAAGAAGGAAAAAGGGCAAAAAAGCACTATAAAAACAAAAGGAAAAAAGAACTAGATACATACGTACCATCACCGACATGAATCAATATCGCCAGCGCCATGGTCGATGGAAAACCACCAATACCAACGCCGTGACCAAAGTTTTCACCACTAGAAAGCTAGATAGAATGAAACACGAGAGAGAGACCCAGGCTACGCCTGCAAGAATGTGCGTGAGCCTAGGTGCTCTTTGCATGTTCTTTCATTTAGTAATCCGTATCCTTCTTTCAGCTCACGCCCGTAGTCATTCGTGTCGCCAGAATAGGGTGTGTTCACAGAACCATCGCGCGAATGGTGAGGGAAACAAGCTAAGAGTAGGCAGAGGTGGAAGAAGCAATTCGCATCACCGAAACTGGGTGTGTTTACCAAACCATCGCACGTCAATGGCGAGGGGAGAAAGCAAAGAGGAGGAAGAGGCGGAAGAAGAGAAAACCTTTCTACCGCATTGCATGCAGAGAAATCCGTGGGGGCATCTTCTACAGAACCGAGCTGCCATGGCTCGAAACTACATGATACCGTCATGAGAACCCGCTCAAGCGTAGTTTCCACGCTGCTAGGATGGCTACTAGCGGGGCCCACAATATAATCTAGACACAAAACCCCAAGACTACATCAATGTATGTTGCCACTTCGTCTATCAACGGGACCCGCCATACAATCTTGCCGCGAGAACCTCCGTACGTCTACGATCTACAATGCCAGGTGGACTCTAGGCCCATGAGAAGATGCGTCGTCTGCAGTTTACTCCGACTATTGCCATGGGTTTACATCGCCACCGCAACCTTTCACTACTAGGAAAATGCTTACCCGTGGCACATGGAATTTGGATACACATGGCGCACGCCATGGACCCCATGCTGCGGGTATAATTTACATGTTGCGCACTTGGTGGTGCGCCACAGATAGTAAAAGTTAGTTGTGGCGCACCACCTAGTGCGCCACGAGTAGGGGCGACAGTGCGCCAGGGGTACGAATTTCTAATTTCAAAAAAAATCGATGTCTTGGCCATATCCTACCACCGCAAGGAGGTGCGGGAGGCCATGGACACGGCCTAGCACAAAGGAGAGCACGAATGGAGGCGGCCGGCGGTGGTCGCGGTTGGAGGTGGTTGGGCGAGGGAATGGTCAAAGGAGAGCGCGGTCAGAGGTGGTCAGAGGAGGGCATGGTCAGAGGAGGGCGCTCTCGGAGGTGGTTGGAGGAGGGCACATCTAGAGAGAGGAGGCCGGAGAGAGGAGGAGAAGGAGAGAGGAGAGGATATAAGAATGAGATAAGGAGGAGAAGGAGAAGTAGAAGTAGAAGAAGAAGAAGAAGAAGAAGAAGAAGAAGAAGAAGAAGGAGGAGGTGGAGGAGGGGGAGGAGGAGGAGAAGAAGAAGGATACGGGAGGAGAAGAGGAGAAGGGAGAAGGGAGAAGGGAAGGAGAGGAGAAGGATAAGAGAAGGGGAGGAGAAATAAATGAAAGGGACGGATTGGAATTCGTTTCCCGCCCACACTTATTCATAGAGCACTACATGGTGGTGCACCATGGATAAGTGGTCTTTTTTTAGTAAAAAATCTTTTTTTTGTCGTAACTATTTTCCTTTTGGAATTATGATATTCTGAAAATTCGGTAAACGATAGCGGATGTAGAATTTCATGTATTTCAATTTTCATATTCTTTTTCATCCGAGGTCATATGCAAAAGTTATGACCGTCTTAAAGTTGCATATGACCTTTTTTGCAAAACAAAATTCGAAATTTATGTTTCTTAACTTCCCTACAAAATATATCACATAACCTACATATATTTGAAAGAATTTTATTTTTTCAAGTGTATATCATTTTCTTTTACTTTTTTTGCAAAACTGAAAAGTCAATACACAGGAGATGTAGCGCCCTGGGGATGGCCACACTTACCTGTGGTACACAACTACGTGGAGCCCTACGGGTAAGTGGGTGTGTCCCATTGCAGCATGGATCACACATAGTGGTGGCGAACCACTTAGGGCATTGCACCATGGGTAAGTGATATACCAGTAGGGCACCTCATAGTGGTGTGCCACGACTATTTACCCGTGGGGCACACACTCCTCGGTGCACCACGGGTATGCGATCTACCTATAGCCCATTTCCTGGTAGTGCGTTCGGGTGGAAAATAACGTAATACCATTACACAATAGTGAAAGATGGAGCTCGCGGGAACATATAGATATATATACAAAAAAGACTCAGCGAGTCAAGAATACAAATATATTAAAAAGATCCAAAATGTATTGAAAATGATACTGCTTACGAGTACGGATAGGATGCAAATTGGACTAAGAGTCCTGAAGAATAACCAATGGCGTCCATAACCCTGCCCAGGCCAAGACGGAAGGGTAATCTTGCTAATGTCGTCGAACTCATACATGTTAAAGAAAAGGGGTGCTGACATATGGCAAAAGAAAAGGGGAGCGGTTAGTACTGAGGACAGTACATAGCGAGTCATGGAATTCGGCGGCTCTCGCCAACATAAGTATGGTGGGCTTAGCGGCAGCAAACCATGCACTAAATCAACCTATAGAGATATGATACTGCTATCGGCTATTAGTGAGGGTAATAGGTACTTATTCGGAACCAACCTGATGCTAACACCCAATCATAACCCCTCCTGAAATTCTGATGAGGCGAGTGTTGCTGTTGCGCATTTCGCGCTGTCTCCCATTGTCATTGCCGCTTGCGTGGCATCTTCCTCCGGATTCATCGTCAGAGTCTTGGTTGGGATCCTCCTCTGCGTAGCGCTTTGCAATCTCGAGGAGGTTGGGAATGTTGTCGAGCAACTGGTAGACCCTCTTGATCTTGGCGACTAGAGGCTCGTACCGGCACGCATTCTTGAAGCAGTGGATTGCCGTGTCGGGGTGGATGCCGGAAGCGTTGATCCATAGTTCCTGCCACCGCTGCACCTAGTAGCGGGTCGACTCGCGCGGTCCCTGGATGTAATGCTCCAAGTCTTCGATGGTGGTGGTGCGGGTGTAGGAGCCCTCAAAGTGCCTGACGAAGGCCTCGCGCATGGTGTTGATCCATTGCCAGGTCGCTCCCTCCATCATCAAGGGAAGGTAGCGAGCGGCGAGCAGGTCGGTGTGGCCTGCGATCCCCATCTCCATGAGGTATGTGTCGAGCCACACAGTTGGATCGTACATTGGGTCATACTTTTGGATTTCCTTTGGCGCCTTGAAGTTGGTGGGGTACTTCTCGCCTCGGATCATTGGTCCGAAGCACTGGGGGCCAACTCGGCTAAGGGAGCCTCTTGGCTCGGGGTCTCCGCGGTTGGTGAGGGTGTGCCTCAGGTTGTTGGGTTGGCATGCTCGCTAGGTTTGGTTGTTGATGGTGTGCATTCACGCGTCGACTGACTGACCATTAGCGGCGACCGTGTTGTTTGCCGGTCGTGGTTCGTTGCTGGAGAGTGCGGAGTGTGTGGCATGTGGATGGTGCTGCGAGGGCAAGGGTGGTGGGCAGCTGAGGGTGTTGGCGATCGTTGGGCGGCGGCTCAAGGCCTCCCTGCTTCAAGACGAGTGGGAGTACATCCGTCCCTGCATGTAGACTCCCGTAGCTTGCTGCTTGACTGCCCTGGCGAGTAGGGCCTAGGCATACTTGACCTGCAGTGCGCCCTCTCCCGTGATGTTGAGGTTGGCGACTGCTGCATGCCCCGTGATGACATTGTCCATCGGGGTGGAGTACAGCGGTAGCCCGTTTGAATAGCGCGATTGTGGAGAGATGATGACCCTTGGCTGGTCGGGAGGGGCTGCGCGACCCATGGGTGTCGGGGGAGCCCCAGTCCCTGGCGATCTAGGTGGGGGTCAACTGCTGCCTCCCGGTGGTGCGTTCTTATAGAACTTGAGATCGGTTGTGCGGTCGAGGTCGCTGCCATCACTGAAGTTCAGGGCATGGCCCTAAACGTTGGAGTTCAGGCGGCTCCTGATGCGACGGTGATCGTAGAGCGACAACTCCTGCGCTGTTTCCTGCTCGAGGTGGAATTTCTCGCGCTCGACTTGCTCCTTGCGTGCCGCCTCCTCCAATCGTAGGCAGGCTTCCTCGACCTCTGTTGTCGTTGCGGTCGGCGGGATCGGCGTGGAGAAGGGATCTAGCGGGGCGTTCGTGTTGTCCGCCATGTAGGTCGCGATGAAGCGACTGAATCTGGCGTGGAGGTCGCCGAAGGACTCCGACCCAGGTTCGGCCCCACGTAGGGTGACCTACTCCTTATAGATTGTATTATTGCTTGAGTACAATGGTGGCGAGCTCGGTGGCTAGGCAGCGAGTCGATGAGGTGTATGATGGAACGTGAGTATAGGGAGTACCCTAGGGAGGTTTATATAGGGGTACCTCGCTAGGGTTTACAGATATACAACCAAGTCAATTAAGGACTCAGAGGATTGACCTAATCCGACTGGGCCTATGTATATTCTTGGGCCTCAGCTTCCAATCGCCAGGTCCCGTCTTCAGTCGTGATCCAGTCGCCGTCCTGCAGGCCCACTCGCAAAGGGCCTGGTCCAGTCGGAAACGTCCTGCTGGGCATACCCCATTCGACATATCCCCATCATCCCTCGAGACCAAAGGAGGAACTGCTTCTGGGGAACTCACACAGTTGGCAAATTTTATTAATCATTCCATTATAGTTGCACTACTTACTAGTCAGAAATATATAGCATAAACCATATCGAGTTCATCAATTGTTGGCACTTTTAATTAACCATTTTATTGTAGTGGAGCTAATTACAAGTTATGCCAAAGTCAAAATTATAGAACTACTTTAGTTTGAGTTGTCTATGGTCGATACACTATGCTCCAAGTAGTCCATATCCACGGACACGACTTTTCAAAAAGATTTACCTTCTAGGGGTGCACAAATTGCAACACACGCACTATTGGGGATATCTTTCTGGGTGTACCCACAATACTCGCTGACCAGGGTGGCCCACCAATGGGTTAGAGCTTTGCTTCACGGGAGGCCCAGTCAGGGAAAGAGGACGGAGTCAATTCTGGCTATGACAAGGCCCAGAAAACTTACCGACTTAGGCCTGTAGATTACTTGTAGTCCAATATGTACTTAGTTACCCACTCTATAACGTAGTCGGATAGATATCTCCTGTAACCGTAGGTCTTGGTGCCTATATAAACTGGACATGAGGGATACTTTAGGGCACACTTCTCATCAATCTGATGATAGTTAAAGCCCACCGTGGGGCCTGTGACCTTTGGACCCTCGTTCTAGGCAGAATCTGCACATGTAGGAATCAACAAAACAATCGTCATCGGTCGCATGGTATACGCCAGTCATGTCCCTATCGTTCTTCTCGACCAGACCTAGGTTCCGGCTAAGGATCTTGTGATGACCTTCACCATCATGCCAATTGGCAAGATCAATATCTATCTCGGTTTTGCTGAACTCGGCTAACCCACCCTTGAGGTGATGACCACGGCGGAAAAACAATCCGGATCTACTTTGTCCGTAGAGGTGGAAGAGTTCAAGATCCCAAAAAACCTAAACCCACCTAGAACGCTCATGTAGTTGAAGAAGTGGTGGAAGAAAAATCTGGATCTGATCTCCCTGTTGAGGTCGGATAAACGGGGCATTTCTTGAGTCCATGATAAAAAGAAGCATTGCTTCGTGCGCTACGTTGGCTCTAGATCCTACTATGTCAATGCTGGATCCCGAAATGACTTAGTACTCGATGCAATCAGAGAAAATACTGACTTACCTACTTCCCCTCAGGAAACACTAACGTTGCAGGAACTCCGAGACTTCGAGAAGGAGATGGAGGCATACGAAGAAGACTACAAATCCAAGCAAGGTGGAGAGGAGACACCTCCATGTACGTATGATAGCATGGAAGAAGACTACACCTCGCAAGATGACATGGACATCGGAGATTCTTCCGAGGTCGAGAAGCCAACCATGACAGAAAGTATCGATGGAAGCTGATCTCCCTGTACCGAACCAAAAGCTGTCTTTGCCACTGGTACGCGTGTAAAAGAAACTGGGCGGACAAAGGAGACGAATAAGAATAAAAACGCGACACCGATATATCCGGTGGATGAAGCCAATGACGAAGAAGACAATGAAGAATCGAGGTGGAGAATCAGAATGGAGATCCGGTTAATCCCACACCAATCGATCCTCCGGTTGATGGACACGTGGTAACCCAAGGTGCATGTGAAATCTACGGAGACGCACTAACAGTACCAATCTCAACTGCATCAGATCTTACACCTGAGGAGCTGGAGAAAAGGGCCGAGGATCTAGAGAAACATTGTTTTCTTTTGCTCGATGAGGCTGCACGCATCATCGAAATTAAGCAACATATAGACAATAATCCCACCCAGTACCAGTAAAAATACAAGCGACTAGCAAACAAGACTAGAGGTGGTTTGGTTCTTGCTAACAGGAACCCGGAAGTCCACAAAGATTTATTCAACAGAAAAACCCGAACAGAAGCTCCGAGTCTACAGCACACTAGGGAAGAACACTACAGCTGCCTAAGTTATCCTCGCAAATAATCCGTCTCTATAACGGTTCCAGCAGTGCATAGCATTGCTTAACAAAGGACTATAGTAGCAAAAAAAAGGCCATGTCATTTAGCAAGAAACTACCGTCAAAGTTGGAGCAATGCCGCAATGATGCAAACACTAATATAAGACCCCAAAAGGATACAGATCCACATCATCATGTCGTCCCTAGAAACGAACAAAACTTAAGGACCAGATCAAACGATCATCATCGCGGGACCGCACAGGACTGGTCGAGATTTCTTCCGGCTGCGTCCCAAGATTCCATCAAAGCTTTGGCTCAACCCCCTCGTCTGCAAAACAATCGCCATAGGGACGAGGAGGAAGCGCGGCGCTAGCAAGAACAGAACCGGCAAAGGATGTTGCCTCCTAGGCACAATAGCTTTTCGGATGAACCTCGTCGCAATGACGATAACACCGGACGAAGGAACGACAAGGATCGTCCTGGAATAAGTAGGGATGGTGGCTGACGTCGTGAAAACCCACCTCGGATCCAGCACAAAGAAGCTCCAGGAGCCCATCACTTAGCCGGAAATAACCCACCAGAGCCACCATCACCACCTAGAAGTTACCCCAAAGGATCTCATCTCACCTGCCCATTATGTGGACAGGAAATTGAGGATAGCCACCAGGCGGTGGTTCGATGCACTAAAGCAAGAGCACTGGGATCGGCAATGAGGAAAGTATGGTCATTGTCGGATGAAAGTATGTTCGTGTACACGGGACAAAATTGGCTTCTCGTTCTGCTGGACGCGAGCCCACGAGGTATACGAACTAATGTTCTGATGCTTTTGTGGAGATGTTGGCACCTCCAAAATAATGCAGTGCATGATAATGGGAAAGCAACGATCGCAGACTCAGTATCCTACCTGTCTAATTATGGTGCTTCATTGGCAGCACCTCGTTTTTGTGATCAGGACAAGGGGAAGGGACTGATGTATGCGTGCCCGTCACCTCCTAGCATAGGCCCTCGAGCAACGACAGTAGAGAATCAATGGATACCTCCTCCTGAGTATTGGGCTAAGGTTAATGTTGATGCGGCGTTTAACCAGGACACCGGGGATTCGTGTGTTGGAGTAATCGCAAGAGATTGCAGGGTCCTGGTCATCTATGCAGCTGCACGGCACATTGCCAGATGCACATCAGTGGTAGAAGCTGAAGCTATGGCCTGTCTTCATGGTGCAAGAGCAGCTTTTGAGAAAGTTCACATGCCTATAATTCTCGAGGCGGACAATGCAGAAGTAGTCTTGGCACTCCAACGGCAAGAGTCAAACAGTGCTAGTTGGTCTCCGGTGTTAGAGGATATAAAGGGTACTTTTGAATGTATCCAGCAGGTGCAAGTCAACAAAGTAATGAGAGTTTGTAATAGGGCAGCTCATGATTTAGCTAAATTGGCAATGAGTTCTGGTGTTGATTCGGAGTGGATCCTCCACACTCCGCCGATGATCTCAGAGCTGATACGCCAAGAATGTAATCCCCTATTTCATTAATCAATGAAACTCTCTTTACGATAAAAAAAAGGATCTCATCGCATCCATGGCAGCCGCACAAGTGGAGGAGGCAATGGCGAAAGAAGAAGCAGGAATCCAACTCCTCCACCACATAGGCATAGCAAGCACCCGAGGCACAAATCGCTCTCGCCCAATGATGCTCGCCATCGCATCAAATCTAACATAGAAGCACAGCGGTACAAGGAGGAAGATGTGTACGTGGTACCTAAATGCTTTGGTCCAGGTATCCGTCGAACAAAGTTTCTAGTTGACTTCCACTACAAGAAATCTGGCAATATATGACCCTCTATTTTCGTCACAGAATCGTCATAATAGTCTTTTTATGACGATTTTATGACGATTTTGAGATCGTCGAAAGCTGGGCGTCGCAAATGAACTATAACGACGTTTTTGATAAAATCGTCATAACCTTCTATGACGATATTGGATCGTCATAACGTCTATGACGATCCAATATCGTCACGGGCCATCTAGCATGCCAAGTCAGATCCTACGTGGCTGATCCTACGTGGCAAAATTGTGACGAAATTAAATCGTCTTAAATCAAAATCAGCCCAGTCCATTTCTGGATTCCACATGGGCTTAGCCCAACTATACTAGATTGATTTTCTCATAAAATCTGGTTAGCTACATGGGCCAAGCCCATCATTCAAGCTTTTTTTTTGTTTCGTTGCATTGGCCTTTTTTTGGACAGATTTTTACTTTGGGCCTTCTTATTTTGGGCCGGTCACACCTGGTGTTCCATAATTCATACGGTCCCAGTTGCCAGTATATATTTTCTCAGTAATTAAAATCTAACAATTTAATCAAGACCAACAGAGTATACAAAATCATTTTGATTCAAACAGAGCACATTATGATCGGCACATTACAATCATACACAGTTCTACATAGAGATCGGCACATTACAATCATACACAGTTCTACATAGTTCACATTAGTGGAGCTACCAAAATACAATAAAAAATTTACAGAAAGAATAAAATCCAAACTTCTTCACGCTTTCTCTTCCTGGAACTTCTTCATGCTTCCTCTTCCTGGAACTCTCTGAACAGTACACTCTGAACAAAGCTTCGGAGTGGATATACACTCTCAAAGTCGTAATCTGTACTTCCCAAAACAACCGAAAGCAGTAAAAATACTAACACGGGGATGAAATCTTATAATTTGTGTATGAAGTCATAGCATATAATCTATTCTTATCCATTACTTAGCCAATGTAGTTCTGTACACAGATTTTCTAAGAAACAAGAAACTATTACCAAAGGAAGAATGGTTAGTTGGTTAGTTTGCTCTCAGAAATGAATAGTGTGTTGCACTGTTAAAAGTTCATCATTGAGCTAAACTTTAGAAAGGGGCAAGTTTCACCAAAAAAAAGTAGCATCTGTTCATATCAGTATATTTTTCCTCAGTACAACATCATAGGCTGGAGAGGGGCAAGTTTCACCATGACAGCTAAGGTAATAAGATAAAGATTCCACAAATATCAAGTTTTCACTTGATCTCATCCACACCAGCAGGTCCCACTTGCAAGCAGCTTGCGCATCAACATGCAAGTAGCTGCTGTCAACACCATAGCAGACCAGGAAACCAGATAAGAAGGAACAGCCGTAGCTAACAATCACCTGGCCACACTCCACATCACATCCACACAAAGTTACCATCAGAGTGTTATACCTCACCCTCAACCAACTCTGGTTGCTCCTTGGAGCCATCCAGGAGATAGAAGTAGAGGGATTCACAGCAAAGGCAACATGGTTGCAAGGTAGGAGGAAGCAAGAAGCACTAGTAGTCCAAAGAAGAACTAGCCAGCATATCAAGTATCAGGATAGGATTCAAAATAGATCCAGCAAGGAAGAAGGAGGAGAAGGATTTCCAGGACAGGATGCATGGAAGCTTATATTAGTAGCATAACAAGATCAACAATCATATCTTGTAGCAGGTAGAACTTTACAATATTTTCAGCATATGTATTCTCTTTTGCATCAGCATCTTGGGAAAATAAAGAGACTAATACCCATCAAATCCACCCCTATACCATTTCAACTAGATGATCATCTAGGAGGATTGGATGAGGGTGTTCTCTCAAATTTACATAGAGATGCTATGTATGTTCCTCATAGAGAAATAAAAAGATACACCATAATCTCTGTTCTTATTTAGAGTTGGCCTCAGCCTTTGCATCCTAGGCAGGGGCTATAGCACACTTCTACTAATCATACCAAGGCCATAAAAGCATACAAATCATCTTTGCACAAACCAGCAAGCATGAGGGATTGCTGGGCACAAATCCAAAAGAATTGGAATTGCACCTCAGGCACAATCCCAAACTCACTCCCACCAAACTCTCAATCTAGTCTCTAAAACTAGAACATCAGCCCTTCAACAAGTTTGATAATAAATCCTTTTCTTAGATATTCAAAAATATCTAAGAATCATTTTATATTTTAAAACAAAGGTAACTGAATTACACACTGCTCATCTTCACAGTTCGATTCAAGGAAACAAGAACTCATATAGCTCCAGCAATTGAACAAAAATACAGGCCATAGGGGATTTGCAACATCACAAAACATGCTCTTTAAATGAAATCATCAATTAGATTTCCAACAATAATTTCAAGCCAATATGATTTCCAGATCATTTTCCTAACCAATTCAACTAGGAATCAGTGTCAATAGTTCTTAACTATCAACATGAACTAGCAAATGTTCAGACCAGCAAGTATCCCAAACAGATAAAATCCAAACCAATGGTTTGAATTTTCATGTCTACTATAATCATCCAGAAGGGTTTCTCAGATCATCTACCCAGATTAAGCGTAGCATAAACCTACCCTTACCATAGTACCTCATCATTTAATCACAGGGTACAGAATTAAAACAGGGCCTTGAGACCATCACAAGTAAACCAAGCATGTCAATTGAGCATCAAACCAGAGCTAAGATATCTCCACCAGACACAGTTATTCACCAGATGTGAACCCTAGGTTCAGATATGAAATCTAGACAGTGGGGAATCACAGAAAACACACTTGACATGGCAAGGTAGATAAAGCCTGGAGGGAAGCATAGAAGGAGCACCTACCTGGGGCGAGTTCTATCTCGCCGGAGAGGAGGCAGAAGGAGTATCGACGGCAACGGCAACACAGAACACCACGGGAAAGGCTTCACCATACACCACCACCTAGCCCAGCATCAATCTCACCACCAAGGCGGCACAGGGAGCAGCCCTTAGGGCCACAGCATCCTACACCGGCCTAGAATACCAACTTCAGTGAGTGGCGGCGCCAGAAGCGAACTAGTGCAAGAATAACACAAATCAGTAACACCGTCAACCAAGGCATGCCAGGACAAACACAAGTGCAAGAAGTATACATCAGTAATTAACCACCAGAAAAGATACAAAAGCTTAGAGAGCAAAGCACACAAAGGGTACACTATTTGACTAGTAGTCAGCACCACATATAGACCTATACTTTAACAGAAAAACAAACTGGACAGTCAAATATAAAAATGGCATATAGTATGATTTGTTACTCCAAGAATTAAAAGTATGACAAACTAGCTAGTAAAGTAACATGTAAACAGTTATCATGTAAGCAGTTAATTTCAAGAACTGAATACAAACTCTATGCATATTGATACTACTTGATAATACTCAAGAGAATATTTTAAGGGAAAAAATCAAGATTGATATGGTCTGACTAAACTAATGCAAGCATGGTCTGATCAAACATCTAGAGTGGATGCATTATTTATTCTAGCATAAACACAACTGTAACAAACAAATTAATGCCTTCATGCAAAGAAGAACAGATAATAACAACACTTTTGCACCAAAGGATATAAAACAGGTGCGATTATTTCACACTTATCACAGTTATCACCCCTTCTTTCTAGCTACAACCATGCATACATGGACCTGATATGAAAAACAACATTAAAGCACTAGATGCATTAAGAAAGATAACTGGTTCATAATATCATGAGCTACACCCCTTGTTCACCAAATTTTTGACACCACTGGAACACCTCGGGAGGGCACCAACACCACCAGAACACCATTGGAGGGCACCACCAACACTGGAACAGCAAGGTGTCATGGCAAAAACCGAATGTCAATAAGCATTCAACACAGATCAGTTCCTAGAATAGGTGTATGCATAAGAGAATCGAGGCATATACATATTTTATACCTATATGGCTATACATGAACTAGTAAAATTGGCACCATGGCTAAATTATAAACACCCATTGCAGAAGCACATCAGCGGAAGCACAACAATCAAAAGGTAACAAACTAAGCAACCTAAAACCCTACCACAGGATCGAGAAAATAGGACTAGGAAAATTTAATATGAGAACAGAGACAACTGGGACATGCATGAATCAATACTTAATAGGGGATGTCTCTTTTATTATTCTATTAATTCTCTAAATTCTAATCTAGCAAACAATGATTAACAGTAGTATCAAATCATATGAGTTTTTTTGGCAATCACAGATCCACAATAAGTAAAACAAGAACATGATTGCCTGTATTCCCTTTCTACCTGTTTCATCATGGATACCCCATTCCCAAACATTCAGCAAGAACTAATCTAATAACATAGAGCATCACCATACTAGTAAAATAGACAGGGCCTCAAATTTCCGGTGAGACGGCCATGTTTGGGACTAACGCACACTATTTACACTAGAATCCCGTCCTCACGCAATTCGAAAACCTCCTGAGTTTTGGACTCTGAATCCCCAGGACCGAACTAGTGGGAGCAGAAAGCAGAGAAGGGTCGGGGAGTGAGGGAGGGAGGAAGAGGGAGAGGGGGACAGAACGTACGTAGGTGTTGAGCTGCCTGACGAAGGATGAGAAGTTGTTGTGCTTGAAGTACTTGGGGAGGAGGTCCCTTGCGAACTCGGGCGTGCTCCAGACGACGAAGCTGTTGTTCCCCTTGCCCCAGGAGACTATGCCGTCCGTCCCCGGGTCGTCCACCATCTCGTACGTCTTCAGCAGGAACGGCGGTGGCGCCGCAGACGCCGCCGCCCCAGGCACGCCAGCTCCGTTGCTCGGCGGACCCGGTGGAGCCACCGCCGTGGTCACCGAAGAAGAAGACGCCGCCGCTGCCGCAGCCGCCGTAGCGGCGACAGCAGCCACCCCGCCCTCCATCTCCCTCCTGACCAAGCCGAAGCGATCGATCCGTACGGACCACCGGATCTTGGTCGCCATGGGTGAGGAAATCGGAGAGGGAGATAGGTTGCGGTGCTGGGGAGTGATAGGGGTGGTGGGGGTGGCGGTGGAGAGATGAGGGAGGGAGGGGTGGATCGATGAGAGGGGAGAACCGGCGGCAGGGTGAGCTTCTGCGACATGGAGAGCCCCTCCCCCATATTCTCCTCCCCTTCTTCCTCTCCACCTCCCGCCGGAACCACCGCTCCTACCGGAACCACTGCTCCCACCGGAACCACCGCTCCCAGATCCCATGTTGTCGCCATCCAATCCACCACCGCCGAGCTCGGTCTCCTTGGCCGCGACTGCCCCGACGAGGCGGGTGCTGGGGGTACCAGAGCGGAGCGAGAGGAGGGTTGGAGCGAGCGGGGAGGGCGGCGACAGCGTGCGGATCTCGCTGGAGAAGGAGGGGCGGCGACGATAGGATTAGGGTTGGGGAGTAGGTTTCGCTGGGAGGGCGGGGACGTGGCGATTTTGGATTGACATGTGAAAATATTTGGGGTCTGCGCGCGGGATGGGTATGCCATGTCATCGATCCGTGTAAGTTCCCGCGCGGGATGGGACCTGCCTACTTATTATGACGATTTCATTCAAAAAATTACGACGTTTTGAGCAAGATCGTCATAGTTTACTAAGGCTTTGGCCCTCCCAAGACCACCCAGTGCGGAACCTTCATAAATCTAAGACGATTTTGTAGATGGTCACTACCAAAACGTCATAAGTTGACACATTTCTTATAGTGTTCGGCATCACCAAACATATTAAAAGGAGGAAACATCCTGGTCGCAGTCTGGTATATCCCACTTATATTGCGGAAGACGGTTTGATCATGGCTCAATGAGCTGCCAGAGAACTCGATTCCTAACTGGTATGATATGCAAAGTGCATTCTTGTCGAACTTCGATGGTACATAAAGGAGGTCGTGCACAGTCACAGACTTGCAGCATTGCACCCAAAAAGCCAGAGAAACTTGCCAGGATTACCTCGGATGATGGATCGACACAAAGAACTCATGCGAGAGAGTAAATGAGCAATCCGTGATCGAAGCTTTCATCACAGGGCTCCCAGTCGGATTACTGCGTCACAGGCTGATACATGACAAAGTTACAGACTTGGGAGAGTTGATAGAAACGGCGAGCAAGTATGCATATGCAATGATGATTCATATGGATTGCTAAATATTCTAGCCGACCCAAATGCGGACAAACAGCCAAAACAACAAGCTCATAAGTGCAAGAATACCTCGGAAGATAAGATTAATCCAGATAACAAAGCTATCAACACAACTTTCGGATCTGGTGGACAAGGAGGGCGCGGAGGAGGTCGGGGACGAGGCTGCGGAAGTTCCCGAATCTAGGGTAGAGGAGATCAATAGCCCGAAAAATCTTATTCCTAGGCCGACATTGCCGATAATCCTTGTGTGCATCACCCAAATGGAACGGGAGTTCTAGCCACACTAATGTTGAGTGTCGTTTCAATGACGACATCAAAAGATATGAATCTGCTGGCTCGAGGGACAAGCAAGGAAAAGGAAAGAAAAATTCCGACAAAGGAAAAGAGGCCAAGGAAGATTCCGACATGGAAGAAGCGGATCCCACACAGCCCAAGTCGGATGGAAAGAAGGATTATCCCACAAAGAAAGACACATATGTCTGCTTCCTTGGAACTCAACCAACTAAGGTTAGAGAGGCAGTTGTCCATGAGCTGAATGCCACGGTTCCCGTTGTCCCCTAGTTTCTAGATTGGTCGGATGTAACCATCACCTTTGACCGAAAAGATCAAACAAATAAAACACATCATTGAGGAAAGTACCCTCTGGTCGTCATTCCGTTTATTGATGGATATGAGTTATCCAAAACTCTCATGGACGATGGAAGAAGCATCAATATCCTCTATATCGAGATGCTCCACCGCATGAAGATTCATGAAAGCCAGCTAAACCACAGCAATGTGATTTTTCATGGAATTGTACCAGGAGGACATGAGGATTCATTGGGTGATATCACACTAGACGTAACATTCGGAACTCTGGATAATTACTAGACCAATCGACTCTCCTTTGAGGTGGTACCATTCAAAAGTGGCTACCATGCCATATTCGGATGTCCGGCTTACTGGGTGTTCATGGCCCGTCCCTACTACATCTACACCATGATGAAACTTCTGGGTCCCAATGGCTTCATTACTATCCGAGGAAACCCAAAGAAAGAACAAGATTGCGAGGAAGGATCTGTAGCCTTTGCTAAAGTCGTGTTGCATGCCCAGGAGTATAAGGAGATCAAGAAAAACACCGACCCATTCGAGATGCCCACAACAAAGAACGAGGTGCTGAAACGGAGTCTGCAGTTCAAGGCATCAGAAGAGACAAAGAAGATGTAGTTAAAGGAAGATGATACCTCCAAGGAGACCAACATAGGGGTAATCTTAGACCTTTCATAGGAAGCTAATAAAGATATCTTTGCATGGAAACCTTCTAACATGACTGGAGTACCTAGGGAACTTGTCGAACACTCTCTTAATGTGTATCCCGATGCTAGACCTGTTAAACAGTCCTTGTGACGGTTTGGTTATGAAAAGCGCAAAGCTATAGATAAGGAATTAGCCTGACTAGATTGAGACAGATTTATAACAGAGGTCATCCATACAGATTGGGTGGCAAATCCTCTACTCGTCCCTAAAAAGGACAATATTTATTTAAGGATGTGTGTTGATTATACTGCCTTGAACAAGGCTTGTCCCAAAGATTCGTTTCCTTTGCCAAGAATCGATCAAGTTATCGATTCCATGGCAGGGTCGGAATTACTCTACTTTCTTGACACATATTCCAGATATCAACAAATACCGATGGAAAAATTGGATCAAATTAAGACGTCTTTCGTCACTAACTTTGGAACCTTCCGCTACAAAACTATGCCTTTTGCCTTAAAGAACACAGGAGAAACTCATCAATGTACTATGCAACATTGTCTCAATGACCAAATCGGATCCAACATCCATGTATACATGGATGACATAGTAGTTATGTTCAAAAAGAAGGAAACCCTTATTTCCGACTTGGAGGAAACATTTGCTAGCCTATGGAAATTCAACTTAAACCGAAGAAGTGCTTCTTCGGAATCCCAGCGGGAAAATTCTTAGGTTTCATCGTGTCTCAGAGAGGCATAGAGGTGAACCGGGACAAAATAAAGGCTATAATGAACATTACCAGGACAACTCGCCTGAAGGAGGTTCAATGACTCACTGGCTGCATCACAATAGTGAGTATGTTCGTCAACCGTCTCGGAGAAAGAGCCGGACTTTTATACAAGCTCTTGAAGAAAACCGACAAATTTCCCTAGACCAAAGAAGCCAACATTGCACTGCAAAGTTTGAAAGATTTTCTTTCAAATCCACCAATCTTTGCCACACCAGAGCCACAAGAGCCTATGTTACTATACATCACAACGACAAACAGGGTCATGAGTGTTGTAACATCAATGGAGCGTCAGGAGGAAAATCACGAGCATAAAGTATAGTGTCCAACTTATTATCTAAGAGAGGTCCTGACAGAGTCGAAGCAAAGGTATCCATATTACCAAAATCTAGCTTATGGAGTATTCTTTGCTGCTAGAAAGCTACGACATTATTTTCAAGACCACAAGATCACAGTGGTGAGTGCTGCTCCCCTACGAGATATAATCAACAATTGCAATGCCACATTCTGTGTCGCAAAGTGGGGAATAGAGCTTGCTGCTTTCGATATTAAGTACAAGCCACGAACAACAATGAAGTCCCAAACACTTGCTGACTTTGTCGTTGATTGGATAGATATGGCAGAAAATACAAGTCCTCTAGAGCCCGAATTTTGGACCCTTCACTTTGACAGATCAAAAGCACGGGGAGGCTTAGGGGATGGTGTGGTGCTCAAGTCACCTGAAGGAGATAATCTAGTCTATGTGTTACAGATTCACTTCATGGTAACCAATAATATGGCCGAATATGAAGCACTGTTACATGGAATACGCGTGGCAAAAGAAATTAGCATAACCAGACTCATGTGTTACGGAGACATGGATTTAGTTGCACAACAAGTATTCGATATCTGCAACACAAATAAACACATGGCAGCATACAAAGTTGCCATGGATGAATTATCCAAATCGTTCGAGGGTTTTGAGGTTCAACACATCCCTCAAGCAGAAAATGAGGAAGCAGATGCTCTAGCTCAAATAGGCTCTCGCAGAAACAAGTTTCGGATGGTGTTTTTCTAGAGAACTTAAAAGTTCCCTCTATCACATGAGTTGATGAGGACTATAAGACAAAATCTGACTCACCTTTAGTAGCCGTAATGGCTGTAATTCCTACCTGGACACAACCCTATCTGGATTTCCTAATAGATGAAAAATTACTCGACGACAAAGTTCTGGGACAACAGATCTTTCGACGAGCAAAATCCCATATGATAATCAATGGTGAGATTTATAAGCGGAGTGTTTCTGGGGTTTTTCAGCCCTGTATTTTCTCCGAAAGAAGGGGTGGAAATATTATGAGAGGCCAACGAAGGAGAATGCGGTCATCACACTGCAGCCAAATCCTTAGTGGTAAAATATTTTCAGCATGGATTCTTTTGGCTTATAGCCAAGGAAGATGCCAAGAAACTAGTCAAATCGTGCAAAGGCTGCAAAAAGTACGTCCATCAGGCACATGTTCCGGCTGATTAGTTGCGAATAATCCCTATTACATGGCAATTTATGGTCTGGGGGCTTGATATGGTAGGGCCGTTTAGGACGGAAATATGAGGATTTACCCATCTACTAGTGATGGTGGATAAATTTACGAAATTGATTGGGGCTAAACCCGTAACAAATTGCAATGGAGTCACAGCTTGAAATTTTTTCGACGATGTAATTATCCGATTCAGATATCTGCATAGTATTATTATGGACAACGGGAGCAACATTTCCATGGGATAATTAGACAAATTTTGTGAAGAACAAGGGATCCAACTCGATATTGAATTAGTAGCACATCCACAAGACAATGGACAAGTCGAAGGATTAGGTGAAGCTTCGATTTCTCGAGTTGAAAAGCAGAGGACTTTTTGCGACGGAGGCGGCCGTCTTGCCTCTGCCTCTAACGGCCGTATGGAGGCTATCCATGGCCATGAATTGGCCTTGCTCAATCTTCCTGGTCTCAGGCCTTATGGGAGGATTTTCCTCGACCACGACGCTGGATTCATGGCGGTCGATGCTCCAAGTGGCTGGTTCCCCGGTACGAGCGGCGGCAACGGCGTCGGGAGGTTGTTCGTCGGCGGTGGAGAAGACCAGGGATCTGATTGCTTAGAATCTTTTATCCCTTGGGTCTTATTTGTAAAAGGCACAGCCTTATCTGCAAAATACCTAGCTCTTAGGGGTTTTGTTGTAATTTGTTCCCACCGAGTTGAATGAAGCTTCCGGGGTCTTCGGACCCTTATCCTGTTCAAGAAAAAGTCGAAAGGGAAAACTGTCTCATTTTACAAGGACTCCGACCTCATCTCGAGTTGCCACTTTATCGTGCTACGGGGGCTTGGGCGAAATAATTGCCATCCGTGATATGGCACTAGTAGAAAAACGACCTTTCGTTTGGAGCTGCCCCAGCCTCTAGTCCCAGCCCTGTCTGGAACCGGGACTACTGTTAGCACTAGTCCCGGTCTATAAACTTTGCAACGGCTAGATGGCTCCACATGACTAGTCCCGATCCGTGGGCAACCTCTAGTCCCGGCTGGTAACACACTGGTACTAGAGCTCCTGTGGGACCCATGGCTACATTTAGTCTGGGTTCCTGTTACCACCCGGGACTAGAGATCAATATCTAGTCTAGGTTCTTTTTACCACCCGGGACTATATATTACCACTATATATCCCTCTTCGACCCTGCACAAAAGCATGGCCATTTCCTCCAAGCTACAGCTCATGTTCATCCTCCATTTTTGTCCAATTTGGTGGCAACTTTCAATCCAAGCTTTGTTAAGATTTGGTGGCATCATTTATCAATATGAGCTTCTAAAATGGTTAGCAAATTCAATCTTTCATCTCTCATTGTTATAGTTTAGCTCAATGCTTTAGACGTAGAGAGGGATTTCATGCTTAGAAGTGTAGAGGCAATGTTAGATGTGTAATTTTAAGCATAGTTGGATTATACAAAAAGTTACTGAAAGTTGAGATGTGAATTTTAAGAGTTTTTTATCTCAGAATTGAATAAGGTTTTCACTGCTAGAGTAATAATTAAATAGTCAACATTTTTTATATTAACAGTTTTGTCCAATTCAAAAATTAGTGCATGCAAAATTTTAGATTTATAAAAGTAATTGTAGTAAAAATGATCCAAACTTTTTATATGATAGAAAATTTTAATTATACTATAGATGAGCCGAGAATGGATGTACGATGCTCCCCGAATGTTTGACGCGTTCATTAAAGGCGTGCATTCTTTCCTCGATTTGGCTGAGGCAAACAAGCGGAATGATTTTATGTGTTGTCCGTGTCGTGTCTGTTAGAATGAGAAGGATTACTCTTCATCCAAAACCATTCACATCCACCTAATTCAGTAAGGTCTCATGTTCGGCTATATTTGTTGGACAAAGCATGGAGAAAGCAGGGTTATGATGGAAGACAACGGAGAAAAAGAAGAGAACGATGACAACTATCCAAGCTTTCCTGAATACGGTGGTACTGCGCTAGAAGACAATGAACAAGAAGAAGGTGAAGAATGGGCATTAGATGAGACTACTGATGATCTTCGTCAGGCCATTCTTGATGTACGAAGCAAATGCAAAAACGAAAACAAGATGAAGAAGTTGGAGCGCATGTTAGAGGATCACAAAAAATTGTTATACCCAAATTGCGAAGATGGCAACACAAAGCTCGGTACCACACTGGAATTACTGCAATGGAAAGCAGAGAATGGTTTATCTAACAAGGGATTTGAGAAGCTACTGAAAATTTGGAAGAAGAAGCTTCCAAAGGATAACGAATTGCCTGTTACAGAAGCTACATGCATGCATTAATGACTGCATACTATATCGCGGTGAGGAGTATGAGAATTTGGATGCATGCCCGGTATGCGGCGCATAGCGTTATAAGATTAGACGAGATGACCCTGGTGATGTTGAGGGCGAGAAGCGCCCCAGGAAGAGGGTTCCTGCTAAGGTGATGTGGTATGCTCCTATAATACCACGGTTGAAACGTTTGTTCAGAAACAAAGAGCATGCCAAGTTGTTGCGATGGCACAAACAAGAGCGCAGGAAAGACTCGATGTTGAGACACCTCGCTGATGGGTCGCAATGGAGAAAAATCGATAGGGAGTACCCGAGCTTTGCAGATGACGCAAGGAACTTAAGGTTTAGTCTAAGTACATATGGCATGAATCCTTTTGGCGAGCAGAGTTGCAGCCATAGCACCTGGCCTGTAACTCTATGTATATATAACCTGCCTCCTTGGTTGTGCATGAAGCGGAAGTTCATTATGATGCTAGTGCTGATCCAAGGCCCAAAGCAACCCGTCAATGATATTGATGTGTATCTAAGTCGATTAGTTGAAGAACTACTACAGTTGTGGCGCAACGAAGGTGTTTGTATGTGGGATGAGAACAAACAGGAGCCATTTGACCTACGGGCGTTGTTGTTCATAACCATCAATGATTGGCCTGCTCTTAATAACCTTTCAGGACAGTCAAACAAGGGATACAATGCATGCACGCATTGTTTAGATGATACTGAAAGTATATATTTGTATAAAGTTAGGAAGAATGTGTACCTGGGGAATCATCGATTTCTTTTGGCCAGGCATCCCGCAAGAAATAAAGGCAAGCATTTCAATGGTGAGGCAGATCACCAGAAGAAGCCTATCCGCCGTACTGGTGATGATATATTTGGTATGGTCAAGTATCTAGAAGTAATCTTTGGAAAGGGGCCTGGCGGTCAATCTGTTCCAAATGACGCTGACGGACATGTGCCCATGTGGAAAAATAAATCTATATTTTGGGAGCTACCCTATTGGAAAGTTATAGAGGTCCGCTCTACAATCGACATGATGCATGTGACGAAGAGTCTTTGTGTGAACCTGCTGGGCTTTATGGGCATGTATGGAAAGACAAAAGATACGCCAGAAGCACGGCAGGACCAGCAAGGTATGAAAGACTGAGACGGCGTGCATCCAATAAAGACAGATAAAGGACGTCTAAGTGCTGCCAGCTATGCTCTTACCAAAAAAGAGAAGAATTTTTTTTTGAAGTCCTAAGCATTATGAAGGTCCCGTCTGGATCCTCGTCTAATATAAAGGGAACACTAAATATGGCAAAGAAAAAATTCCAGAACCTAAAGTCCCATGACTGCCATGTGCTTATGACGCAATTACTTCCGGTTGCATTGAGGGGGATTCTACTTGAAAATGTTCGACTGCCCATTGTGAAGCTATGTGCATTTCTCAATGTTATATCTCAGAAGGTAGTAGATCCAGAAATTCTACTGAGGTTACAAAATGATGTGGTCCAGTGTCTTGTAAGATTTGAGCTGGTGTTCCCACCATCCTTCTTTAATATAATGACGCATCTGCTGGTACACCTAGTTGACGAGATTACCATTTTGGGTCCTGTATTTCTACACAATATGTTCCCCTTTTAGAGGTTCATGGGAGTCTTGAAGAAATATGTTCATAACCGTGCTAGGAAAGAAGAAAGCATCTCGAAGGGCTATGGGACAGAGGAGGTCAGTGAGTTTTGTGTTGACTTTATTCCTGACATTAAGTAGATTGGTGTTCCTGAATCACGGCATGAGGGGAGACTGAGTGGAAAAGGCACACTAGGAAGAAAATCAATAATATGTAGGGACGGACATTCTTTCACTCAAGCACACTACACGGTTCTGCAAAATTCCACCTTGGCAGCTCCGTATATAAAGGAACACAAGAATATTGTACGCTCAAACAACCCGAGAAAGCCTGACTCCTTGATTAGAGATGAACACATGAAGGCTTTTGGAGGTTGGTTGCAAACACATCTCATGAATAACAACACTGTTTGTGATGAGCTGTACTTGTTGGCCAGCTCACCATCTTTGACTATATGGATTTTCCAAGGGTACGAGATAAATGGGAATATATTTTACATGATCGCCCAAGATAAAAAGAGCACCAACCAAAACAGTGGTGTCCACTTTGATGCAACAAACGACAATGGGTCAAATGACACATATTATGGTTACATAGAGGAGATATGGGAACTTGACTATGGACCTGCTTTGAAGGTCCCTTTGTTTCGGTGCAAATGGGTCAAGCTAACAGGAGGCGGGGTTGAGGTAGACAAAAAATACGGAATGACAATAGTGGATCTCAACAATCTTGCGTACATGGACGAACCATTCGTCCTAGCCATCGATGTGTCTCAGGTTTTCTATGTGAAGGATATGTCAACCAAACCAAGAAAAAGAAAATATAAGCAAACAAATACATCATCAAATGATGAGCCAAAGCGCCACATAGTTCTTTCAGGGAAAAGAAATATCATAGGAGTGGAGGACAAGACAGAGATTTCAGAAGATTATGGCAAGTTTAATTCCGCCGTTTGTAGTGAAGGATGACCGAAACATCATGTTACTTGATGAAGATGCTCCATGGTTAAGGCCACGCGGTCATAAGCAAGTCATATGATGTATTCTGAATTTTTTCTTTGGAGGTTTTTTAGATGCAATCAATATGTACATATGTATATCATTTTGTGAAGCTTTTACCAGGTTTGTTATTTTTTATGTTTTATAAAAATAATTATACTAACGTTCCCTCTGACCGAAGCTTTTAGTCCTAGTTGTAGCTACTAACCGGGACTAAAGATATTTCCTGCCATTTCACACCGGTTCCCGCCATGTTTTCCCGCCCTTTCCCTCTGACCGAAGCTTTTAGTCCCGGTTGTAGCCACTAATCGGGACTAAAGAATTTCCGGCCATTTCCCAC
The DNA here is from genome assembly GCA_916181665.1 of Avena sativa. Classification (NCBI taxonomy): domain Eukaryota; kingdom Viridiplantae; phylum Streptophyta; class Magnoliopsida; order Poales; family Poaceae; genus Avena; species Avena sativa. Next base: position 89,825,868 of record OV702279.1, read on the forward strand.
CACTTCCCGCTATATTTTCCCGCCATTTTCCTCTATATCTAGGCCGACCGCGCCATCGCTATCCACACATCCACACCTTCCTCTCTCACAACAATGGACAACGCCTACTGGGTCATTCTGACCCTCGAGGAGGCCGAGGCGTTGTTTTCCTCTAGCTACCCTTGCCCTCTAGGCTATCAGTCATCCGCCGGCTAGATGCTGAGCGCTGGAGGGGTTCATGTCCCTCCTGTACCTCAAGGTTCCGCACGCCAGGCGGCCATCACGAACCACTTCTACCACGAGCTCACGCTGGAGCAGCGGATGGATCCCCAGTGGGATCCCGACAACTATGACACCTGGAATGCCTTTTTTCTAACCGGCAAGAAAGAGAGCTCTCCAGGGACGAGGGTGACGTCCCTCCTCCGGTGAACCACAATGAAGCCGGCTGCCGCCGCCGCCTGTGTTGGGAAAACTGGACTATCATCAGCGTGATGCGCTACATCGCCGGGGGAGACCATCCTCGCATGCGGTACCCGCGGCCGCCATAGAGCCATAAGAAGGGCGGCGGTGTTGAAGGCGTTGTCATCTGGGATCCCCCTCCCCCACACGTCGTGAATCCGAGGCCGCAATGGCAGGTTCCCCCACAATATGTCATGGCTGGGCTGAGGATCCAGCCGCATGCGCCTAGCAACGACCACGACGACGCGAAGACGAAGATGATGACGGCGACGACGATGAAGACGACCCTTAAGCTGTGTACTATAGGGATAGATATGAGCATGACTAAAGGGGGGCCTTTATTCCCCTTTAATATTAATAAATGTCTTAAGTGTTAGTCCGGTTTTGTGGTTGGACCGGGTCTAAAGGGGGTCTTTACTCTGGGTTCCGTAGTCTCCGCTTTTAATATTAATAAATATCTTGAGTGTTATTCCCGTTTTGTGGTTGGACCGGGACTAAAGGGGTGCCTTTAGTCCCGATTCGTAGAACGACTTTTCCGAACTATGAAGATATTGTCCCGATTCATACTTACCATTAAGATCCGATCTCTAAACACGCGTGGTCACATATTAGAGAGTGCCTCTATGACCAGTTTCTTGGAGATGCCGGAGGACTGGGCTCCGGCGGCATCTGCCTGAAACTGGCCGTAGTGGTGTCCCTTCTCTCGCACACCATCTTGCAGCTTGTAAATTCTCTAACTAGATCAATACGGCTGGGAGCTAACTAATTTCACATATTAGGGAGTTCCTCTATGACCAGTTTGTTGGAGATATCGGAGGACTGGGCTTCGGCGGCATCTCCCTCAAACTGGCCGTAGTGGTGTCCTTGATCTCGCACACCATCTTGCAGCTTCCTCAAACTGGCTGGAGGACTGGACTCACAAGAATGCCTATTTATAGTACAAGCAGCACGTCATAGTGTCGACACTCACGATATAATATCGACACTAACCCCTATTATTAGTGCTGACTCATGTTTTGTCCCGGTTGGTGTCTCCAACCGGGACTAAAGGTTCATTTTTAGTCCCGGTTGGCGACACCATCCGGGAGAAGGTAAAAGCCGCACAACATAATATCGACACTCACCCCTATCATAAGTGATGCCTTCCCTAGCCTGCCTACCCTAGCCTACCGCACTTTAGTCCCGGTTCAGCTTTAGTATGCTAATAGATTTATATTATAGATCTTTTTTTCCTGCAAATTTTGATATATGATACATATTTTTCATCATTACAGAATAAAAGATATTGAAATAATAATATTAATAAATTCAAACTCTAATATACAAAAGATATTATTTAATTCAACAAAATATTAGTTTTATAACAGAATATGCTAATAGATTTATATTATAGATCTTTTTTTCTACAAATTTTGATATATGATACAGATTTTCATCATTACAGAATAAAAGATATTGAAATAATAATATTACTAAATTCAAACTCTAGTTTGCAAAAGATATTACTTAATTCAATAAAATATTAGTTTTATAACAGAGTATGAAAATAGATCTATATCATAGATTTTTTCTGCAAAATTTGATATATAATACATATTTTTCATCATCACAGAATAAAAGATACATAAATAATAAAATTAACAAAAATTAACCTCTTGTCCCGGCCTATACCACAAACCGGGACTAGAGGCTTTTTGGCGCGAGAACAAAACGACACGCCGAAAGACATCTAGTCCCGGCTCATGGCTGGGACCGGGATTAGAAGCCCCCCCCCCTCTAGTCCCGGCTGGAGGCTAGAACCGGGACTAGAGGTGGTGGGTATAAATAACCACCGCCCTCCTCCCGGCCCGAGCCACGAGCCAGGACGCCTCATCTTCTCCAAATCGCGACGCCGCCAGGCTGTCGCCTGCGCCCGTTCCCCATAGTCGGAGATCTCGCCGCCGTGCCCGTGCCTCGTCGGAGATCTCGCCGCTGCCCGCGCTCGTGGTGCTCGTTGTCGCTGCCCTGCCCCTGTGGTCTCCCGCGCCCATGAACTCTCCGCCGTGCCGAGTCACCGTCGCCGTCCCTCATCGTTCCCGCGACGCCGTCCGTGCCACCCGATCCTCAACATCCCCGCGCACCGCCGCCGCTGCTCGTGTCGCGCCCGTGCTTGCCGCCGTCGGCCCACAACACCGCGTTACCCTCAACCGTAAGTGTTTTTTCTTTTTTTTTCTTTTTTTTCTGTTTTTCAATTTAGTTTAGTATATAATTTAGATATATCATTTATAGTTTTAAGTATGTATAATTTAGTTTAGTATATAATTTAGAAATATCATTGTTTAGTTTTAAGTATATATAATTTAGTTTAGTATATAATTTAGATATATCATTGTTTAGTTTTAAGTACACATAATTTATTTTAGTATATAATTTAGATATATCGTTGTTTAGTTTTAAGTATATAGTTTAGATGTATCTTAGTTAGATATAAATTTGTTAGTATATTATTTAGAGATTTAGGAATATTTTATTTTTTAGTATATATAATATTTAGGGATTTAAATATGTTATTTTTTAGTTTCATATATATATTGTTACATATTTTTAATATAGAGATTTTTGAGGATATTTTTGTTTGATGCATATTTTTAATATAGAGATTTACTTAGCATTATTTCGGTCAAATCCATACCTACTATAGGATAGGCCCATACCGCATCCTCGTAGTGTACTCGGCCACAACAAGGGAGTACTCCGCTCTACCAGAGTTGTACGAGACTGGGCTCCGCCGGGCTGGCACTGGGAGGTGCTACCGTCAGGGACACATAGCTTGGTGAGGAATCCTGGTGTCGTTGTCGACCCGGATCTTCTTTGCTGGAGGTCACTTGGTCCAGGCCGTGTGCAGAGGGATCCGGCCCCCGAGGAGGTGGTACGACATCGTGTTAGGGAGGAGGACGCAAGGGTGGCCCCCCATACCTGACAGGTTATTCAAGGATCTCACCCTAGTTATACTCCGGTAATGGTTCCGACTATTTGGTTTGTCACATCCCGCGGCTCAGGAGCCGGGAGTCGATGTTGAGTTTGAGCGATGTTATCAGACAAGATGTTGTTCTTTATATGATATTACTACTTTGTCGTTATTCGAGATGTATTATGACTACTTTGTTGTTTTTTGAGATGTTATTCGATATGTTATATGATATTAATACTTTGTTGTCATTCGAGATGTTATATAATTTTATTACTCATATGCACATTATGTCATAGTAGTTATTCTATGGACTTCAACGGTAGAGAAGGTGAAGAGCCTTTATTCGATATGATACGAGGTGATGAACCGCTCCCCTATTAGGATGGAGTGCTCCCTTATCAGGATGGAGCGCTCATCGATCAGGGTGGAGAAGAATACTGTAGAGCAGAAGATGGCTCATAGTTTCTGAATGAGTCCGGTGAGGGAATAGAGATAGAACCTCTAGTTGAAGCGCAGACTAGTTTTAATTTCGATGTTGGCTTGCAAAATGATGGACTAGCCTTGAAAAAGTCTGGCGAGGTATATTATTAAGCCTCTTGATCACTAGATATATGCATTAATTGATTTGTGTGTGTGTGTGTGTGTATATATTAACAAATGTTGTTTCTTATTTTAGACCTCCACATCGACCAAGTCGGTTAAAAATAGTAAACGAGGACCGGCCAAAGGGATGCCCGAAGATGCACATCTCACAATTGTTGAGGTATCTCCAGAGGGCAAACTGTTTCTTCCCATAAAGAACGCAAACACATTTGTTCATCAATGTGGATTTTTTTTAGGGACAACGTCCCGATCAGCATTATCAACTGGAATAAGCCAGCAAAGGGAGATAAAAATTCTATGAGTTATGCCGAGAACAGATACAAAGACACACTATGTGAGAAGCTCATTCGCCATTTCACCCTACCGGTCTTAGAGTCTAAGAAGGCCACAAATGATATGAGGTCCAAAGTTAAACGTTTCGCTCTTAAGAAGATGGCCAAACAGTTCAATAACTACAAGAAAAGACTGTACAATGAATATCTCAAGGAAGGCAAAGTTCCAGAATTCACTGACACACTAGAGAAGCAGCGGCCTCACTGGGAAAGATTTCTGGACTACAAGAAAATAGCAATAGCAAAACAAAGGTCCGAAAAGAATAAAGAAAATGCTTCAAAAAAGAAATATCACCGTAAGATGGGGACAGGTGGCTACACGACTTCTGTTCCTAAGTGGGAGGAAGCCAAGAAAGCCTTGTGTGCCCCAGGGCTCACTCCAGCTACAGAGGACTGGCCCATCAAGGTAAGAAATTGGTTACTTGCCCATGGGGCAAAGTATGACATGGAAACAGGCTAGTTAATATTCGATGAAAAGTCCAACGTTGCTACACCCCATGGAGAAATTGTAAAAACAATTGAGGAGGTTAAACATGGTAACTTCAAACCCGACAGAGAGAACGACGAGCTGACAAAGGCCCTCGGGAATCCTAAAAAACCAGGACGAACACGAGGCTTTGGACCTTCTGTGTCGTGGAAGACTGGGTTTTTGAGGACACTGAATCCTATAGAAGCCAAGCGAGGTCAAAGAAGCGGAAGGAGATAGAGGAGGCATACCGGTTGCGTAGCATGGAAAGAAAGAACGAGGAAATGTATGCCATGCTAAAGGAGCAACAGAAGCAACTGGACGAAATGCGCCAACAAGGGCCAACTCATCAGCGGCTAGAAGAAAGTGCCGGTGGCCCATCTCAGCGGAGGAGCAGTGTCGCTTCCATGGCGGCCGATCCGATAGATCGTTATCCCGTAGACAATATCAGTGAGAAGACAAGCTGTGAGCTGTATGTTGGAGTGATAAACTTATCCTACAAGGCGGCTCTCGGCTATGCTTTATCTTGTGAACCTGAAACACGCTGGCATTACAAAGAGATTCCAAATGGCTATGCTCGTGTCGGGGTGGATGAGGTTCTACCTCAATATGAATCACTACAACTTCACATCCCTGGACCTAAAGATGAGAGCACGCTAGGAGAAGTCAGGGGCTCTATCATTCTATGGCGCAAGAAATACATCGTGTTTCTAGGCTCTGCACCTAGGCCACCACCGTCTCCTCCGCGTCAGCCGAGTCTACCGCCTCTAGCAAGTCCACATGAGGAGTGGTACGACCACCATAGAGCAATTCCACCGCCGCATCATCCCACCCCCCCCACCGCATTATCCCACTCCGCCACCGCCGTGTCAGAATAAGAAGGCGGTCTCTCAGTCAACTAGTAATAATACTAGTCAGAAGAAAGCCAAAGGTAAAAAGGTGAAGAAAATTCCACTGCCTCCTCCCAAGTTACCTTACAAGATGACTGATGAGGAAACCAAAGCGATCAGCGATGCCCAAGTGAAAGCCTTCTTTGCACCCAAAGTTCCCGAGCCAAAGAAAATATTTGATCCGAAAACCAAAAAGTTGGCTAAGGGTTTTCTTGAGCAACCATCGCAATATGAGATAAATAAGGTTGATGACTACAAACGCTCTCTGCTGAGAATTGGTAGGAAGAATCCAGGAAATACTACTACAAGCAGCGGGAAAAGAGATGTTGCATAACTCGTAATGCAGGAAAACAAATCGATCGCCCCGCTCAAGGTGTTATCCAATATTGATCATCAGAATATTATAGCTATGGAATTTGCCAAAGGTGCTAGTATTACAGTTGACCAAGCGCTAGGCGGGCATATCCCCAAACAAGAGGAATTTGCATGGAGATATGAATACGGGAAGACTCTGGTCAGACCTAATGAGGTCAAACTTCTACCAACTCAAATGCGAAGACTGCATGAGTGGTACCAGAAAGTCTCTACATGCGATGAAGAAGATCGATTGTTAGTGCTTCTTGTGAGAATTACATGTGAGCATTTTAATGGTGAGGACCAGTTGCAAATTTATTTTGAGTAATTCTATATGTTATTCAAACAAGATGACATTGACTTGAGTCTCCTCGCTACCTATTGTCTGTAAGTGGTTCATTTATTTATATGATAAAGTCTCTAACTTAGCTCTTTCATTGCATGTAATTATCTTCACTATATGCTATTATGCAGAATGAAAAGCGATGAATGTGACCGGAAGAAAATCTTTGACACCGGGTTCATCGACCCGCGCCGGTTTAATCAAGCATTGCTAAAGGAATACCCCAAGGACACGGAGCGTAACTTGCTAAAGGTCTTATTGAGGAAACATTACAAACGAAGAATATTGTTTCCCTATAACTACAGGTAAGAGTGTTACTGCCTTGTACAGATTCACTTGATTCTGCTAAGTGTAATTGATGAGTCACTGACGTATATAAACGTGTGCAGCTATCACTGGATTCTTCTAATCATTGAAGTTAAAGCTGGAAGAGTTGAAATCAAGGACTCGCTAATGAGAGACGAATCAGACTATGCATTCATTAAAGATGCGCTCCAGAGGTAATTTCAGTCATTATCGCACTATATCGGTCTCTTTCGTTCATATATATCCTGAGATATCAAGTAACTAATAACTCTTTTTTTTGTTGGGCAGGGTTTGGAAAGCTTTCACCAATGCTACGGTTTGTGAATTTAAAGATGAGCTTAGTTTTCATCGGATCGATGTAAGTAGTACGAGCTAGATCCACGTATCTCTAAAATTCTAGTTTCAATACCATTATATTATGATTGATTATTATTTGATTGAATTCTATTCTCGTAAAGTGCGAGAGGCAGCCATCAGGTACTAATCTATGTGGATACTTCGTGTGCGAGTACATTCGCTCCGAGGTCAGTGAGCGGGACAGAGGGACATTTTTAGAAGTACGTAAGAAATATATTCACAATTTTTGTTGAGTGTCATTCATAATATTTGTTATGACTATTGGTATTCATATTGACCTCCTTCTTTTATATATAGTTGGAAAGATTGCGGGAGAATCTCGAACCAAGGAAGCGTCTGGTAGCAATTCAAGAGGAATTGGCGGGATTTCTTGTTGACCATGTCATACACCCAGAAGGAAAATACCATACCTCCGGCTTCTAGTGATTTAATGAACTTGTAACCGAATAGACGGGTTGTGAACTCCATTTAATCAAATTGTATATATATATATATGTAATGTGGAATTATATGTAATGTAGAATTATATCTATATAATACGTTGTTGTGTGTAATGGGTTTCTTTGTTGCATGTCACTTTACACCAAACGCAACCATCCTCTACCTATCCTCCTGCCGCGGCAGAACCCCGCACTCGGCTAGCGCCGCAGAAATCGGCCCCAAAATTCTTCCCCGGCAGAAACCCGCATCGGCTGCTGCGGCAGAAAACGGCCCCAAAACTCTGCCGCAGCAGAAACCCCCATCGGCTGTCACGGCAGCCGAATTGGTAAAATGCTGCCGCGACAGAAAATAACTAGTCCCGGTTCGTATTACGAACCGGGACTAAAGATCCCCCCCCCCCCCCCGCGTGCACTGCTACGCTGCCACGCGCAGAGCCTGCAGTCCCGGCCCGTAACTGACCCGGGACTAGAGGCTGGGACCTCTAGTCCCATTTTCGTAGTCCCGGCTGCGTATCTGGGACTAGAGGCCCTCTAGGACCGGGACTAAAGCCCCGTTCTCCACTAGTGTGGACCTTGCGAACAACTCCTAACAGGTCAACCGGATATATGATAACTATGAGATTCGACATATTTTTGATGGTTTTCGTTTGGATTTGATGGTTTCCTAGCTTTACCTAACGCTAATACTTCAGTAGCAAAGAAAAGTTGGTTTTTAATGTGTGTTTCATGTTCTGAACATCAACAGAGGGATTTAATAGAAAAACACAATATTCAGACAAAAATAAGCAAGTCTTCTTTTGAAAGCAATCGAGGGGAGGACACAGAAGCTTTAACGAGCAACTATACGGCGGAAATATTTTCCGGCCATATAGTTCCCGCCGTATAGCTGCCATATCCTTCGTCTGATTAAAAGGGACAATTTTCTTGAAGAGGAACATGACAAAAATAGAACACATGAGCCGCCATCCCATCCAGAAGGGAGAAATAAGAGATCTGGAGAAGAAGGTAAAGATGTTCTTTATCTCGCTCCACGATCTTCGATCTCCTAGGCACCACACCTCCATAGCCATTACTTGTACTTGATAGAGAGAGATCTCCACCTTGCAAGACTAGGGTTTGAGATTGTTCTTCCCATCTTGAATTGTGTTGGATTTATTTCTATTTCTTATTATGGATCTCCATGGTAATATCAAGAAGAACTCCCTTTATTTAATTATATCGACGATGCTTTCTTCTCTCATGTGTGAGTAAGTTCTCTTGGGCGTGGGAGATATAGGGGATTGGTGGGGTGTGATGTGCCTATATGATTTCCATTAATTTTTTGGTTGATTTTAATCATTATATTATGTGTGCTTGACTATCCGTGGGATGCTTAATGCCTGTTTTCCAATTAAGGGCCCAGACAACATGATGCATTGTTCTACATAGATAGAATCTTGTTCGCTAGAAGACCAGCGACCCCCGAGTGACACGAGGTTATAAATGGAAAACTAGTTTGACTCGAGGATAACAAGGAGCGACCGAGCTTATTGCATTAGTCCGATCCAAGAATATTAATTGCTAAGAAACCTGAAGAATCTTAATCGTCTAGTGACTTACCATGGTTGTGGTAACAGGCTAGTAGGATTATTGAAGTTGGGATAAATCTACCAAGAGGAGTTCCGGCTAATTATGGGTTCCTAGCCTACACATATACTTATAAGATTATAATTGTTACACTTATCACTCGTCCACCTGGCACAATCACTATCATCATGAACTGAATCTCCCCGCGCCTACTTTGTCATCTACAGAAAACAACAAACAAATCGTTATTTACTTTTATGCTTTTTATTTCTGAAGTTTACATTTTACTTTTATTTAAATACTTTCCTTTAATACAAACTCTATTCTTATTTCAACGCTTGCAGTCAATTCACTCGAAGACATGTGACAACTTTGGGTGTGATAGAGACTTTACCAATAAACACTTACCTTTGGGCTCCCTGTGGGATCGACATCTTAACTTCGAAACTAGCTACAAACTATTTGTGCACTGCAGCCATCAAGCTATTTTCTGGGGCCATTGCCGGGGAGCTAAGCTAAGTGTTTTGTCTCTTGACATTTCAGGTGTTACTATTATAAGATGGTCTCCCTAGGAGACAAAGGGCATACACGCTCTGGTAGAGCTTATCTACAAGATTACCTTGATCGCGTACCTGCTCAAAGGCGCGAGGAAATTATTGAAAAAGTTTTGAGATCAAATAAGATTGAAGTTGAAAACCTAAGTGACTTCATGGCAATCATGTCCATTCATAGGACAACTCCCAAGAAATCTGAGAAGACTCTCAGAGAATACAATGCTCCAAATTATGCTTTTCTTAAACAACCAATAGAATTTCCTAATCCTAGAGTTAGGGAATATCGATTTGATGGTGATATTATTAAAATTTTGCAGGAAAACGCTTTCAGCGGAAGGGAAGATGAAGACCCAGGAAGACACCTTAGAGAGCTCGACGATGTTATAATATCACTTGGACCAAAAGGTTTGCCTAGAGAATTCTCTCGTCTAAAACTATTTCATTGGTCTCTCAAATGTAAAGCTCTAGACTGGTTATATTCTCTCCCTCGTCATTACATTAAATGTTGGGAAAACTACATTGTTAAATTCATAAACCGGTTTAATCCTTTTACAAAGGTAACAGAAATTAGAAAGAATATAGGCAACTTCAATCAGAACGTGGGAGAAAACTACCCACAAGCCTGATACAGATTATTTGGAATGATCAATAGTATTCCTAAGCATGGCTATTCTGAGTCAATTGTTTGCTACTTATTTTATCACGGTCTTAATAACCAATGCAGAGAGTTGCTAGATTTATCCACAGGATGATCAATAAATACTTTAACTGTTAAAGCATGTTTGGAATTGATGTCTACTAGGGCTAAGAATGATTCTTTATATAATCCTGACTTTGGCACTAAAGGGGTGTTACCTCGTCAAGAGGGCCCCGAACCTGAGTACGTCGCTGTGTTTGCAGTTCACCGTGCCCAACCCGTTGCGTGAGCCACCGAATGCATCCGAGTGTTCCTTCTTTGCCATTCCCGATGGCACTGTCGTGTTCTACACCACAACAGTAAAAAAATCCAGCCACTAATCAGATTGTAGAAAACAATTAATGTGCGAAATATGGACTAAACATTATGCTATCATTACTCTAGCCCATTTATCCATAGCCATCTAGTGATCTTTGAAAGAGAAGGATAAGGAAAAGGATTGAGACCTCGATAGTGAGGGGAAGATCCTCGTGCTCCAGCACCTCGGCACGATGTGTATGAAGCACCACCTTCTCTTGATACCCATGGCAACGACCAGATCCTCGCGCGGTCAGATTTGTCGCTGGCTGAGCCCCTGGCGGCCTCATCTTGCGGTCAGGTTTGTAGTGGCGAGGAGGCTGTGACCGTGCGGCGAGGGATGGCGGAGTTTCAAGTAACCAACGCCAATCAATAACAAATTCTGGTGGGTAGAGATTTTCACATGGGGAGAACACGGAGTTACCATAACAAACTCAGCTGGGTAGAGCTTTCGCAAGGATTTTTTATGGATGAGGCAAGCCAGCCCCAATATTTAAGGAATGGATAGCTAATGGCATTTGTTATTCTATTGAGATTGGCCAACGAGAAATTAGGCTGGTTTTTGTTAGCGTGTGGTGGCATTTTTCTTATAATTATTTAGATGTGTGACACCACACACCATGGTAACTTTGGATTTAATAGTAAAGATAATATGAATAATGCTAAAACTGAACCTTCTCTCCATCTCATCTTTTGAATTTAGCTTATGTCGAACACCTTATTAAGGTGCAAAGACAAACATTCCATATAGCAAGGGGAAAGATATATTAACCTTCCTCTTGCAATTGTTAAGCCAATCTCGTAACCAACTCCAATTGGATCTTCCGTATCTTTCTCTAAAAAATGTAAAATGTTATGCACTTATTCAGACTGATTGCAAGATCAATTCTCCATCGATCGTTAAACTGAAAACGAACCAATTAAAATCATAAAAACATGTATTTTGTGCATTATTAGTAACTAAAGGGAGACATCTTCCTAGTACTGATTCTTTCTTGCTTTTTCTATTGCCATGTCACCATAACTACAAACAGTCAGACTGGAAACCATCACCCCTAAAACAGTTAAAACATTGGTAAGAATCCAAAATATTTCCTTTGTACGATTGAGTGTCCTAAATACCATGATCATGGCGCATCCCTTTTGCTCCAAGTATACCTAAAAGACTGAAAGCATAAAGCTCTTTCTTTTTCTAGAAGTTCTAGTGATGACCTTTCTTTAATATGTCTCAGGTCAATTAGTAGATTAGATGCTCACAAATGTAAGTGTTTAGTCTTATGCAATGTTGGTGGCGAAGCTTCAGAATGTAGTGTACATTCATGAGGTAGAAGTAGTGGTTACTGCAAGGATGAACTTATGTACCATCAAAATGACAAAACCTAAGGAAATGAATCTCCTAGATAACAAGTGAATCGGGGTGACCTCGTAGTTCCTACGGGGTGGAGACAACAGGAAGTGCAGAATAGCAGGGAAATGATTGCAGAGGAAAAATAGATCTAATATGAAAGAGTGGAGTAGTGATAATTTATTACATAGAAACGAAGTCACAATTCATGCATGATAAAATGGAAAATGCATTTGTAGTGAATTCAACATGGAGATGAGTAATTTAGCTAGAACAAAAAATAGAGGGGAGAAGCTTGTTAGATGTATATATCTGTATATTGTATTTCCCCCATATGTTAGGGGGTTTTCTGCATATTTGCCCTGTACCTGTACTATATATTGTGGCCTTTGGCCCCCAGAGGAATACAAGTTGCATATTCTTGACATGGTATCAGAGCTAGGTTAGCCTCCTCCTACTCGCAACTTCGTCGCTGTTGCCACCACCGTCCCTGTCGCCGACGGTCCTGCCGTCGTCGCCGCCGCCGGTTGCCGCCTTGTTTCTGGCCGTCGTTGCCGTTTCCAGATCGGATCGATCTTAGATCGCGCCTCTGCTCGACCTCTGCTCGACCAGATCGATGCAGCCCGCCTTTGACTCTGCACGCGGTCTCCTGCCTGACGCCACGCGGTGTCCTGCTAGCTACCACACAAAACCGAAAATTAGCACTTGTTGGGCATTCATCAAACATGTTGAAGGCAGCTACACCAGCAACGCTATAGTATTGTAAATCATGCACCCATGTCGCGCCCATGTCTCCTGTTGCTTGTACGTGAAAAATCTGGGAAGAACTAATAGAGGAGAAATAAATTAGTAGAGTTGGAGCAAGTTAGTCACCACATTAAACATATAGAAGAGACATGCAGTGGCTAACATGGGGATGGAGAAGCGGGATGGACGATCCACTGCCGCCGGCAATAGTAAAATCCTCAGGTCAGAAAAATCACAAATAACACAACTATGGAAGGCATCGGCAACGTCCAAGCTAGCGGCCCTCTAGTGAATTCAATGGAGAAGAGCTCGACAGCAGCGGATGGCGAAGGCCTTCCCTCCCCTATTTTTCCGGCAGCAAAAGAACCTTGTTGGCCAACGCGCAACCACACGACAGACCAGCCGGTCAGGTCGTGAGGAGCTGAGGCCGACAAACCACATGATGGGAACTAGCCACAGAGGAGGTCGGCTCAGGGGCGGAACGCCCTGATGTTAGCATTAATTTTAACTAGACGGATAGGCGAGCTTCGCCTCGCCGTCTACATTGCTTTCCAGCACTATGTGATAGGCGTGGTGGGTCTAGTGTTTTATTTGAAAGTGTTTTAGACCAAATCTGGAAAGTGAATAATGGTGAGAAAAATAATAGAAATCTTTTAGTGGTAGCAAACAAAGTTGAATGCCATATTCAATTCTCAGTTCAATGATTTGCTGGGCATTTTAGGTATGGACTGAAGGAGAGGTTCCATGTGACACTACAGCAGTATGCCTGGTAACAGTAACTAAGATTTAAGGTCTGAAGCTCGGACATAAATGGATAAACCGAACCAATGCATAAATTGAAGTTAAGGCTTGATCCAAGGTAAGTGAAGTAATTAAAGTAAACTAAAAGGTAGTAGTTGACTGAAGCCTCTCTTCAGGTCACTATCCAGTTCCAGTATAGGAGAACGGTGCCTAATGCAACATTAGTTGACACCAGCATTTATATGGCGTTGGAAACGTTCATTTTCGAGCATGATTATTGCAAGTTCCAGCTTTAGATCCAATGAATAATAGGAATCACAAAATTTTATAGATCAATGAAGGCATCAACATATGAAAAGGATAGTACAAAGGTAATGAGCTTGCTGGATTTGTTAATCCCAAAGTAATGAGAACATTGTTACTATGCGGTTCCTGGCTTCATGCCCGCATTCTGTTTTAAAGCCTCCTCCAAGGCTAGCTAACAGTACTTGAACTTGGTAACAGAAAAATAGGTCCACTTTGGCCTCTTGATACTTGTTTGGAGCTTCTTGGACTGCAATGTTCACATAAAAAATATTACTTAGAATCTCAATGCATGAATTGATGGTTACGACAAAATAACATCCACACAACAAAGAATTAATCAGGCTACCATTCCACTGATTGGATGGCATCATCTAATACCTTCATCAGATATCCATTATTTGCACGGATGTTCCCTGGGATCACACATACATCACACAAATCATTAGAGAAAATTGTTGTGCATCCTTAATCCAATGTATTTTATCCACATAACATTAGTTCACCATACCCACTAATACAGTTGCATTCATGTTATTACTATGCTAACATGTAGATTAACCACAAAGCTATGTTCAAGAACCATTATTCACAGTTGAGCCATTGTTGTCGGAGAGAATGGTTCAAAGCTACCTGAACTTTGCAAGTTAGTAGCACATGCAACAGATGTGCTAATTCACACGACTGAACAATATTTATCAAAACCAATAAATGAATATATTTAGCTTCATGAAGCCTGGCAAATTGATATTTTAAATTAGAATGGAAAATGGCTTTGGTGTTTAATTATAAGAAATAGAAGAGGTTTTGACAGGGGTAGATGAATAACAGAAGGAGGGCGTAATGAACCGGAAGAAAATAGCCTTATCGATAGTCGACACACAGGGATGCCTAATTGAATGATCGCTCCAAATTTCTACATCATTGCTCATTATATTGCACCCTTTCAATGAATAAATCATGATTTCATATAACATGGAAGACGACTTGCACGGTTCTCCTCCTGTAATTACATAGTAATGAGGCGCAAAATGGGTGGCAGAAAAAAATAGCATGCCAAACCGAACTATAGTAATCAAATTATAAAGGGGGTGGATTTACTGAATATTACAGTTGGATAGATTTTTCACAAAAACTATGTGTAGTAAGCAACACTATGTGTAGAGAGGAAAAGCAAACAATAGTTGTCTGACATTTGTACCTGGATACAAGGTTCCATCACGGAAGTCAAATACCCACTTATTGCATAAAGTCATACTTTCTTTTATCCCAGGACAGTTAGAATTTAGAAGTATGAAGTATGTACATGTTGATAATTAAGTAAAATAGATTTGTTATCATCACTTATATTGACAGTGTTGTATTTGCTGACTCTTCGGTCGTCATTGCAGATAATATACATGAGGTAGAGTGCAATACCATCACCATGGATCAATCCACTCTTCACAGCTGCGGCCACCATAGTGTGGCGGTAAGATGATGATTCCCAGAGCGATTTTTTTGCATGGTTGGTTCTACTTTTTGACTGTTGTGACAATGACCCGACATGAGAAAAAACAAAAGAAATAATTATGTCAATACAACAGGCAAATTGTACAAAAATATCTTTATGATAACATGGAAGGGTCCTGGAACAGTTTTATTCATTAACGACAATAATATCACTTAAACAGCTACACCTGACTGATGCATGTACTGAACTAAAGGGGGAGACATATATCTCAACTTTAGATATCACATCAGGTAAGTTGTCTAACATGCAAGCAGCAGGTAGTTGATTCCATCTGCACCAACAGTTCGAACAAATCAGTTTGCAGACATTAAAAAGGATAAAAGCTCTAGAAATATGTTGCATATAAATTTTAATAGTTAGTACATGAAAGGTGTCCAGGATTAGAGGAAACTAAAGACATGAATATGAAACCAATCCTCTTCTTTCACCCACTGAGCTCCTTTATCACTCACGATGGCAGGAGTGCACTGGCGGGACACTATCCAAACTGCGTTGAGGCACCCGCAGCCGGAGAAGTGAGGCACAATACCACCGATGTATGGCAGCCACAAGGTATGGCTGATGGTGTGGTCTGCTGCTGCCGGCGACGCCAGCCGGAGTTAGGCATGTAGCATGGACAGGAGGAATTATATGGAATACAATGTATAGGTTAAACCACCGAATAAGCATGCTATTGTATAGCCTTATAGTGCTACGATCCTAAATATTTGTTTTTGTGTAATTAGCCAGATGGATCAATAAAATAGCTCTTTTAACGTAGACTGTAATCTGTTGCTGCGTACATACCGGTATCAAGGTTGCCGATGATGACGCCCTCCCTGAATTTGGCTTTCCACCTGGACACAAATCATGCCCTTCAAGCAGCCTTCCCCTAAACCTCTCTATATGAGATCTTAGATATAAACCCTTGCATCACATCCCTATATGCCACAGAGACAAACCAACCATTAGCATGCATGCACAACGGACAAAAAGTGAAACAGGGGTACATATTTTTCACAGGTCAGTTCAAAGGCCATTTCGGAAATGGTTGTTGTTTACCTTCTATCGACAAACACGAACAGGACCCGAACAAATTGTCAGGTACTGAATTCCTGGACAGAAATAGGAAGACTATAACTTTCATGCAAACAATTTTTATGTTTCCATCGGTTCACCATATATAGAAAAGTGTTAGGCAAAGTAACAGTATGCTAGAGGCTGTGCAGATAGACGGACCGAAGTGAGGCAGCGCGATGGCAGCCGACATGGATGCGTACAGCTGCGGAGCATCGACCACTGCATGTAAAATAACCTAGAATAGCCAGCGTTAGCCATCCGAAAAAAATCCAAATAAAATTATCAGCACAATAACAACGGTTGATATCTCTAAAGAAACTCTTTCAGTCCATGAACTTGCAAATACTTCAAGCTAATCAAAATAAACTGTCGATGAACATAAACATGGAAGGATTCCGTGATGCAAACAAATGTTAAAAATACTGCCACGGGTTCAATTTTTTCCGTCGGAAACGGGGAGGACGTCAAGGGGCCGGGGAGGGCGTTGAGCGGTGGACTGGGATGGTCGTTGCTGTGGGTGGAGAAGCGGGCTCGCTGCTGACCGCTTGTGGAGAGGCGGACCATGACTTGAGTCGGGTTGAGAGGCGGCGTCCGGGCGAGCGGCTGGAGCGGCGGCGGGGTGAGCAGTTGGAGGAGCGGCAACGGGGTGAGCGGCTGGAGTGGTGGCGGTGAAACCCTAACTCTCCATGAGCACCGCAGGTGCAATATGTGGTAGAGAAGGTAGATACTGTTATCTATTTTGGGAGTCAGGGACAGGGAGAAGACCATAGAAACTACCCAGAACCACCGCCCACCCAGACTACCGTACAGCCAACACGTTACAAACCAAAACGCGACGCGGACAACGTAGAAAGCAAGCAGGGCCACCTGCAGACGCACAAAGACGGGAGCACGCTGTGCAAACACTCCCATATCGCTCACAGACCACCACGCTTAAGCTTTTAGAGAATAAGCATAGAAGCTTACAAAAGAAGGTACTATTTATTGCCTACTGAAAAAACATAAAGCTCCATAATTATACTATTCCTTCGGTCATGGTTTCTCTTCTTGAAAGAGTGTACGGACCATGTAAAGTACAGAGAAAGTTTAACATGTTATAAAATTTGAATAAAGAAGACTAAATCTTATACTCTGCCAAAAATATGAAGGGACAATCAAGCTGATTGCCTGATTTAATAGTTCTTCATTGGTCAATAAGTTACATAAAAAAATTGCAACTTCTATAATCAGCATTAAAATAATACAGTGTCTGTTTTGGCATAAAACATACTCCCTCCGTCCCGAAATAACTGACTTGGATTTGTCTAGATTCGCATAAATCTAGATGTATTTTAGTGCGAGATTCATTCAAATTTAGACAAATACAAGTCACTTATTTTAGGACGGAGGGAGTAACATAAGAAAGAAAGTTTAAGGGGCATTAGTATTATATACTCAATCATTACTGACCATATACCAAAACTAAAACATAATTCACCATGCCCTAAGCTAAAACATGAAAGAAAAAACAATCTTGCAAAAATTGAGACCAAACCAGAATTGCATGTGGTGGAGTGCACACTACCAAAAGAGATGCTGAATCTTACATTGACATCTCAGTCTACATAGCAGCACTTAGTATGATAAAGAAGCCAACCTCACTTGTCTCGGTAGATCCACAATAGGTGTACGATGAATATAGAGATCTCGTGAAGACAGTCCCAATGGATTTGTCTTCCAAGAAGCCAAACGTAGAGAAGAAACAACAATGTCTGCATGAGTAAAGGTGGTAAATCCCATACTAAATTTAAGATGAGTTGGTTATAGCAGCATCTAGAATTATAATTTTAGTGCCTCCTATAATTAGAAAAAAATTAGGTCACCACCACCATAGTGTACATGTCATGTTTAAGGTTTAAAATGTTTTTAATTAGCCACTACTTGCCACAAACACCAATGGAAATGATAAATCCATCTTAATATCACAAGATGTAACATCGAGTCGATATCAATTGTTATTTTGAAATAGAATAGGTAACAAGAAAGCAACACTAAGACATCATTCTCTAGATCTAAGAAAAGACACGGTGTTATTTAAGACAGTAACCAGTTCACCACACAAAGAAAAACAGTGGCATGCCTTCAATCACACTGAAATAAAGAAAACAGTGAGTGCCCCATTTCTGAAGGAACAATAGAGGATTTGCACGGTCCTGAACTCAACATTGAAAAAACATCAGTCGATTGCAATGATATAACGTGTATGCCAATTTTATTCTCTATCAATTTGCTAACAAACATATCCGTTGAGAAGGTAGAAATAGGCAAAATGCCAAATTAACACATTCTAATTTGCAATCTTAGCCCCAATCTTTGTAAATAGATCAAGCTAACTCATCAACTACTTAATCTCTTAACTGGGTCCTCCTAAGAAAAAAGCTCAGTACAATTCCACATGTTTGCAATGACACCGCCAACAAAGTTACTTCATTGATCCAAACTCAAATAGCAGGCAACACGAGGTTCAACAGTTCATTTGTGAGCCATTCTTCAGCTGAATACGTTTACCTTCGAATGTTCTCATTATCTTCTCCCTTATAAATGTTTCCAAAAAAATCCCCTTATAATGGCATTCGGGCATGAAAAAAAAGCAACACAAACACCGCCCGCAACAGCACTCGCTACTTCAAAACAGGTTGGTGCGTGCCACCAGGACATCACAAAAGCCGTTGATGGGGCGCTGGCTTTCGGCTCGCCGTTGACACAAAAACTTCCTAGCCTTCTCCTAAACTGCTCAACACAAGGACGTCAAATAAAAAAATGGGATTTTTTATTGGGCAATCCCTAAAAACCGGAGGCAGCATACAGTAGCTCGAAAAATTGTTGAATCCTACGAAACAAAAAACATTGTAAAGCAAGTATCCAGCAGCTAACCTGTGGCTTGTGCTGGAAAGGGCATCATCCACCGTCCTCCCAATACCCGTCCCAGTACTGACCCCGACGATGGCTTGCTGTGCCTGTGGGGACGTTTGCCGCGGACAAGCCGGAAGGAGAAGGAAGAAGTCGTATGCAGGCAGGTCGACGACTTCGAATGCCTCAGGCCACCACAATGGATCCTGCACCCACCACACGACACATATCCAGAACAGAAAGTTCAGCCGGTAGAGGTGTGGTCGATGGCACAGCCTGCTGGCGACGCCGACCGGAATCAGAAGAGGGGGTTGCTTCCTTAGTAGGTCGCATGCCGCTCTCCCATGCCTCCTTCTCCATCTGGGTGCACGCTTTTGGGGATCTTGGCAAAAATAGGGTTGGGTGAGTGAAGGTCTTCGTCGCCGGTTTGAGCGGGGACGTGGCGAGGGCGGTGAGTGACGGCAAAGATTTGACCTGGGAGGATAGAGGAGAAGCCGAGAGGAGGCGGCGAGGGCGAGCAGAGATGGGGCGAGGGAGAGGGCGAGCGGAGAAGATGAGGCTGAGGTGAGGGCAGGTCGATTGAGCGCTTCTGCGGGGGTTACATCCAGCGAGAACCAAAAATAAGGCCCACAGGCAGAGACAAAGGATGGCACGACGCGCCTCAGGAGCCCTGAAAAACCTTCCTGCAGCTCACGCTTACACTTTTAGATAATTATAGAAAAAAAATGAACCAGGTCCCCAAACACCAGTCAAGCAGGTCTGCATCATACAAAATGTAGTAAAGCAACGGTACTCATGAAGTACATGAATAGGAGGACTTCTATGGTCTGCAAGTAAGCTGATGGTACTAATGAAGTAATAGTTAGCAAGCATTAAACATGAATTCACCAAGGAAGAGGCTAAATTTGTAGGGGACTCATTAGGAGACGGGAGGGGACGGACTGATGACAATTTCTAGTGAGGGATAACAAAAAGATATTCAACTAATGGTGAGTACAAAAGTTAAGTTAGCAAATTTTGCAAGCAAGTGCAAGTCATCATTAATTATTTTGTGCTCCGAAGATGTTGCCAAATAGTTTCTTGAGGTACCCATAAAATTTAATGCTCTAAAACTAAAACTATCAAATAAAATAATAATTTAAAAGGTTTTAATCAGGACATACCAACCTGCTCTAAGTGATTAGAACTCTTCAATCGCAACTCTGAGTGATGAGATCATATCACTGTCTTGCAAAAAAATAAATCATTTAGAACTCTTCAGTTGCAGCAGAGGGATGAGAGTATATGCTGCCTTGAATGTTGCTTACAAAAAAATATTCTCAATCAAGAAGCACTGAAAAACCAGAGAGAAACATTGGCAAAGTCAGCGAGAACCCAAGCATTGCCCCAAAACAATCCATGGTCTCTACTTAAGGAAGACTCAATAATAGAGGACTAATGTTCCGCCATGAACTCCATTAATTAGCTCCAAACCATCTAACAACCCTAGCATGGTAGCGCGGGAAACATCTATTGAAAAATAGACATAGTAATCCATGACATTGCTTGATAAAACAATTTACTTGTTTGTCAGTCATCTGTACAATCCTGTATTTCCTAATGTCCCTTCTTGATCTGTTCCTCGATCACCTTTGACTACATACACATATGATCATCAGCTACATGAAATTGGCAAAAAGAAAGGAAAACAATGGAAGAACTCAACAATAACAAACACTCTTGTAAGCATACAGAATGCAGAAGCTCCTCAATCCCCTTATCTTGATTGGTTTTGACATCATGTTAATCCACCCAATTCAATATCTCATGGTATAAAAAAAATTCAATACTGCAAGTTGACAATATCTTTCTAATCAGAATTGATCTAGATAAGGTATAGAAAGAGAATACTACTTTATTGTAAATAGCATGCAAACTGAACATATGAATCATAATAACACGAAAAGGAGAATACTCGAATTAATCATTTCTCAAAAAAAAGATATGATGACTTCTTTTCAAGAAAATGCAAAGGTGAATAAAAAATTCTCTACCTCTTTGCTCTCTGTAGTTTTCATCTAAAGCGGAAAACTCAGCACATGCCCATTATCAGTGATAGTTTGTGTGGATGCTGGAACCCGTCCTGTCCAAGAGAGACGTTGCAAGATTTCATGTGTCTGCACTTCCATGGTATTCAAATAGCAAACTTACAATGAATCAAAGGAGAAACATCGTTGTGGTGAACCGGTGATATCCACTTGACTGAACTGAAGAAGGAAAATAGAAGATGTATCCACTCGACTGAACTTAGAAAGGATAGTAGAAGAGGGCAGAAAGAAGACCAGATGATGGGAAGGAGGTAGAGCAGGGAGAAGAAATGAGGAATATGTCAGCTGGATAGTGGAGTTCCCACGCCAGTGGTCGGCAGACTCGCCGTGGTGTCGTATTGGTATCGCCGGCAATCCTCCCACCTATATTGTGCTTCTGCTTAGATGGAACGGACGCGAATGGTGGGGAAAAGATGGAACGGACGCGGATGGTGGGGAAAATTATGGTCGACCTCACCTGGTGTTGCGGCCACCTCCATCCTTTCAGCCGCTCCACTCTCGTCGCCGCCGAGGCCGTCGTCGATGTGCTCGTCTTCTCCTTGCTGCACCCATTATTCAGTGATAGAGAGAAGGCAAGATAGAGAAAACCGGGAGGAGGAGGTAGCGGTCAGGCAGCATACCTGTCCCTCAACGCATGTGGTATCGCCTGCAACCTCTCTTGCTCCGGCGACACTGCCGCGTGAGCATCTTCTGCAAATCCGAGTCAAAAACGACGGCACCAACTAATCTCCTGTTGTGCATAAAAAATAGTAATCACGTTCTGAAGCCCAAGCATGAAGTGCTTTCTACAACAGGATGCAACAGAGAGCAGACCATCTAAACTGTCAAGCCTAGACTAATGGCATATACCAGTATCAGTATAATACTTTATCAGATACTCAGATAGAAAACAAATAATACATCTTAATCTGCATTCGGCCAACCATTCACGTAACAATGCCTAGACGAATTATAACAGAAGCTTGAATTTATAAAGCTTTCCCATATGGGAGCTACAATACATCATTACCGAATTACAATTATGTACCTGTTATTGCGTCTCTGTTCTTCTGAATCCCGTGACCAGCTCCCCTTCTGGATCTATTCAGTAGAAGCTTACTGAACAATGTACAACATGCCACAAGTTATAACAGTGAGAAAGAATGACCACTTTCAGAAAATACAGAAACTTCAACGAAAAATAGTGAACCACAGATGTGTAAGGGAAAAAAATCAACCATCCCCTTTGAATGCTCGATGGAGCAAGCAGCTAGCATAGGCAAAGCGAGCGCGGAAGATACAACTCCATGGTGTACTCCAAAGTGTGAGATGGCGAAACACCGTGCACCTCACAGAGTTGGTGGCGCCCCCGTCCCCCTGAAATTCTTTGATCCCATATCACTACACCCACATGCCAATAACCCCGCTAGAGATTCCTAGCAATCAAAACACCTTATCTTGCTCAACACCAACTATGTCGACTCCATTCTGAGTTGTGGAATACAACCGACAATTATGCAGACCAAAATAATCATACAGTTGGCAATTTCTCTAGATTAACTGCATACAATGAACAATATATAGTTGTAGTATCAATTGTTCAATCAAATTGCTCCTTATTTGTAGACTAAAAAGATTAATAGTTTACTACAATCACACCCAACACATTTATATAATTAGATCAATTTTTGTTCATCATGTAACCGATTTGCACAAATCAAAATACTAAGCTTTAATTTCCAAAATCTAGTGCTACAACCTAAGACCACCAATTACATATAATAATGGAGTAAGTAAGCCAGGACCTCAGATTTATGAAGAACCAGTAGACAGATCTGACATGCCCCTTAAAACTTGAAGGATCGTACCTCTAAAATCAGCAGTAGGCAGTAAACATAAAATCCAATTTGTCTATAATGTCGGACCGGCGGGACTGGAGATTTACGAAATCCGCCTCCCTGCCGGCGTTGACACAAAGAACCCGCCATTCGTACCTTCGTCATCCTCATCCTCTCAAAAAGCTATCCCACGTTGACGGAAAGGCAGGGGAGGCAGCAAGCGCAGGTGCTTGGAGATGGGGTAGGGGGAGCTTGGCCCCAGCTGAGCCATGGCTCGTGAAGGAAGAAGAGGGGAGGCGCCGGCGGCGGGGAAGGGGGGTTGGTGGGGGACTCTATCCATAGAGTGAATCTAAGCGGCGCAAAGAGTCTTCCAGAAGAGAACCGATCAACGGTGAGCCGGGTTTTTTTCTAGCGTTGTCGGTTTACTGGTTTTCTTGTTGACAAAATTTACTGTAGCTAAGAGGCTGAGCCGCTGCTCAGCGCTGAGGCTTTTCCTCACACGTAAGCTATAGAGTAATTAGGTAAGTGTACGATGTGTGTTTTTTCTAGGTAGTGTCTACTGTGTGTGTTTGAGTTTGACTAGTACTATGTTGGTGAGGTTCAGGTTCAGCATTGGTGTGTCCTTATGTGCGTGTAGGTTTAGATGGTGTGTTGTGTGTCCGTGTACGAGTATGAGTACTAGTCCTATTAGG
The DNA here is from genome assembly GCA_916181665.1 of Avena sativa. NCBI lineage: Eukaryota > Viridiplantae > Streptophyta > Magnoliopsida > Poales > Poaceae > Avena > Avena sativa. The sequence goes on from OV702279.1 coordinate 89,849,654, forward strand.
TTAGCTTTGCCTTTGGCCGCGTGTGTATATATACACACGAGGAGGCATCGATTTGTAACACCGTGTGAGTTTGAGAAAAGAAGAAATAAAGAAAATTTAAGGGCACGATACGTGTCCGTGGCCACAAGTTTTCTTGTACGTGTGTTCGTCTAGTTTGATGTGATTGATCCTGTGGGCAAATTCCAACAATTGGTATCAGAGCGAGGTAGAAGATTTGAAGCTTGCCCCGGGGAGGCGACCCGACTAGCGTCTCGGGGCGGGCTACCGGATGGAGGCGGCGAGCATATCGTCATCGGTGAGGCGGCGGGCGATCGTCGTTCGGAGGGCGACAAGGAGGAAGATGGCGAGCGGTGGTGGTCCGACAGTGCGACACGAGGGAGGCGGCAGGGCGCTGACATCGGAAAAGTGGTGGAGGTGGATGATCGTTGATGGGAGAGGAGGTGCTGAGGTGCGGTGCCGGGAGTCTCATCAAGATCGTCAATCGGGGAGTTAGAAGAGTCAGGGAGTCATGGGCGTGAGGGTTGGCACGTTGAGTCTTCGTCGTGTCTGTTAGTCGTCGTTGTGTCCAAATGCTCGTCTATGCGAGGATCTGTTGCAGTTTAAGCGTGTCACGTCGTGTTGCTGTCTGGTGCTAGGTGCGACCAAGGGTCTCGACGTGAGGATGAAGCTCAAGCGTATAGTGGGACAATGACCAGTGAAGGGGAGCCTCTTCAATGAGGACCTGTCTTTACATGGGGCGGTGTGTGATCGGTTGGTATGTATGCGTCTGGGGTGGCCTATGGTGTCCGCCTGATAGCGGCGCGACTGGGAGTCTGGATCATACGTTGAGTTGAGTCAAGATGTCGTGAAGCTGCAAAGAGTCAAGATCAGGGGGAGCGCGAGGAGACGGCAATTTAAAATTAGGGGGAGATTGTTAGCATTAATTTTGATTAGGTAAGTGTATGCGTGTGTTTTTCCTAGGTAGTGTCTACCGTGTGTGTGTGCGTGTTTGAGTTCGACTAGTACTAGGCTGGTCAGGTTCAGGCTCAGTATTGGTGTGTCCTTGGTCAAGGTTCAGTATTGGTGTGTCCTTGTGTGAGTATAGGTTTAGATGGTGTGTTGTGTCCGTGTACGAGTATGAGTACTAGTACTATTAGGTTAGCTTTGCCTTTGGCCGTGTGTGTATATATACACATGAGGAGGCATCGATTTGTAACACCGTGTGAGTTTGAGAAAAGAAGAAATAAAGAAAATTCAAGGGCACGATACGTGCCCGTGGCCATAAGTTTTCTTGTACGTGTGTTAGTCTAGTTTGATGTGATTGATCCTGTGGGCAAATTCCAACAATTTGTATCAGAGCGAGATAGAAGATTTGAAGCTTGCCCCGAGGAGGCGACCCGACTATCGCCTCGGGGCGGGCTACTGGGTGGAGGCGGCGAGCATGCCGTCATCGGTGAGGCGGCGGGCGACCGTCATTCGGAGGGCGACAAGGAGGAAGATGGCGGGCGACATTGTCGCTCGATGGAGCGGCGAGGAGGAAGATGGCGGGCGGTGGTGGCGGTGCGACACGAGGGAGGCGGCAGGGCGCAGACATCGGAAAATTGGTGGAGGTGGATGATCGTTGATGGGAGAGGAGGTGCTGAGGTGCGGTGCCGGGAGTCTTGTCAAGATCGTCAATCGGGGAGTTAGAAGAGTCAAGGAGTCATGGGCGTGCGGGTTGGCACGTTGAGTCTTCGTCGTGTCCGTTAGTCGTCGTTGTGTCCAAGTGCTCATCTTTGTGAGAATCTATTGCAGTTGAAGCGTGTCACGTCGTGTTACTGTCTGGTGCTAGGTGTGACCAAGGGTCTCGACGTGAGGATGAAGCTCAAGCGTATATTGGGACAATGACCAGTGAAGGGGAGCATCTTCAATGAGGACGTGTCTTTACATGGGGCGGTGTGTGATCCGTTGGCATGTATGCGTTTGGGGTGGCCTATGGTGTCCACCTGATAGCGGCACGACTGGGAGTCTGGATCATACATTGAGTTGAGTCAAGATGTCATGAAGCTGCAAGGAGTCAAGATCAGGGGGAGTGCGAGGAGACAGCAATTTAAAATGAAGGGGAGATTGTTAGCATTAATCTTGATTAGGTAAGTGTATGCGTGTGTTTTTCCTAGGTAGTGTATACCGTGTGTGTGTTTGAGTTCGACTGGTACTAGGCTGGTCAGGTTCAGGTTCAGTATTGATGTGTCCTTGGTCGGGTTCAGTATTTTGTGTGTCCTTGTGTGCGTGTAGGTTTAGATGGTGTGTTGTGTGTCCGTGTACGAGTATGAGTACTAGTCCTATTAGGTTAGCTTTTCCTTTCGCCGTGTGTGTATATATACACACGAGGAGGCATCGATTTGTAACACCGTGTGAGTTTGAGAAAAGAAGAAATAAAGAAAATTCGAGGGAACGATACGTGCCCGTGGCCACAAGTTTTCTTGTACGTGTGTTCGTCTAGTTTGATGTGATTGATCCTGTGGGCAAATTCCAACACCTGATATAGATGCATCGCGACACGCACGACAGCCATGGAGGGCGAGGAGGAACCAGTCGAGGAGGATCGAGGAAGCACCCCGAGGAAGCATGCAAGCGGCGGCGTTGGGGAATCCCTAAGAAGCTCTAAGGTCCCTAGAATCGAAGCTTTCTGCGTACTCCAAGTTTTCTATCCCTCGTGGGATACCTCCATAATGCCACCAACACACGATTACGTGTCAGCTACAATATCATAGTCGGTTCGTTTTTTGTTTTTTGTTTTTGAGAGAATAGTCAGTTCGTTTGGGTCAAAGTGTCCGGATCCCAATCCTCGTCACGCCTCCGCCACATTCCGCTTTGTTGATCATTGGCTCGAGTTCGTCCTTGTCTCGACCGCCAATTCCCGGCCGCCGCTGTATTACGCCCCGTCGCCTCCACACGTATCCCCATGGTGAACTGTAGTCGCGAGCGTCGGCTCTGCGGTGCGAGCTAGCCATTGACAGCGGCGACTCGGCCCCCTACGCTGCAACCGGACGATTTGCGCCCGGACCACCGCGTGGGCGCGCCTCCCACGTGGATGCCGGCTCAATTCAATGATGCTGCTCCACGCCTGCTAATTTGAGTCTTCTTGCTGCACTTGCTGCTCCGTGGATGGAGTGGCCAACAAGGGCTCGATGGAAGGGAGGAGGTGTCGATGTGGTAGGAGAAGCGGGCCCTATATGACGAGGGTTCGACTCGTCAATGCCCATTGTTATGGACTTGGGTTTTGGAGAAGATAGGGATGCTTCAATTCGCGACGCGGTTAACAGGCAAGCAACACGGGGACACGAGGTTTACCTAGGTTCAGGCCCCCGGAGGGAAAACCCTACTCCTGCTTGTCTATTCTTGGTTACGGCGGAACCGAAGGTTACAGGGGGTGTGCAGATGCGATCTGGCGTGAGGTGTGTGTATGAGTTGGATGATCCTCCTCGCCATGACCTCCTGGCCCTTATATAGATAGGCCAGGTCTCCGGGGTAGGTCGAGTCAGTTACAGGTTAGGATTGAACCCTTTAAAATTCTATCTACATCTAGTCGTGTCCTTCGAGGAGTTGAACTTGTAATGGGCTTGGGCCACCCGAAATCTTCTTGGACAGAAAGTCTTCACGTGGGCTTTCCCTGGGCTGGACCGAGTATACCAATGTGAGGCACCCGTAGGGTATATCCATGTTATTAGCCCCCGAGTGTTCAGTCGAATCGTAGATTCGACTGGAGACTCTATAATCTTTCAGGTGCTTCTCATTTGAACTTTTATTTATGAATAAGCATGTCAGTTCATAGGGATTGTTGATACGTGTGTCTGACTCAACCGACGGATCAGGTCAAACTGTCATTGCACAAAACAACACGATCTTCTTCAGATTCGAGTCCCCGGACACGAACCCAGAACAATGCTGACATAATTCAACTTAGGCCATTGAGATCTTACAGGAGTCGAATTCCAGTGATCTTTAAGTGATGTACCCAACTCGTCCGTCGGGATTTTCATCGTGCCTGTTGACACAGGATTTTACTGGAAGAACGCAGTCTGGAGCGTTACCAGACCATCAGATGATATCTGTAGGGCTTATCTTTGCGTCGTAGACACAACATCCGAAGTTTTATCACCGCAGAGGTGTTTCGGGTGACCAAGGAGGTTGCTTCTCACCTGGTGTTAATTAGGGCAAAGTTGCCAAAAAGTTTTCTATGACACATGATCCAAAGGATCTCATTCGAATAGTTCATAGGGTGCGCGACCAGTGCTCCCTATAGGAGTAGCCCCCGAGTGTCTGTTCGATTCGTAGACTCGAGCGGAGACTTTAGTTCATTCGTTTGTGGATGCTTTGATTATCTATCCAAAGGACGCATTTTTTCGAATGTGCGACCAGCGCAGCCCCCGAGTCCGTAGTAGAGTCGTAGACTCGACGTAGGACTCGAAGATATCTTCGAGGTGATGTTACCATTGATGTTTTTCAGGTGCGCGGCCAGCGCTCCTGATAGGAGTAGTCCCCGAGTAGTTGGTTGAGTCATAGACTCGAGTAAGTACTTTATGTTCGGTCGACATCCTTGAGCCGTTGTTGGCTTTTCTTTGATGACGTCATTGCTGACGATTGGTGAGCTCAACCGTCTGCGACAGCAGAGACGATGCGACGGGACGATCGTGGGTCCCACCGCCTGACTTGAATTTGACTAGTTACACGTAATCGTGGCGAAAATTATGGTGTCTCCTCGATTTCCGTGCATAGTGGGCGGCGTACTTGCGACGGTTCAGGTTGGTGTTAACACGTGGAATGTGAGATCTAGGGCACGCGTTAGGGCTTCTGCATCGACGGCTCCGCTTCATCGGCCTCGCCCATTTATACCGTGGGGAAAAACAGAGAAGTTTTACCCCTTCGTCATTTGCTTCTATCTTCTACCATTGCTGCCATTTCCTGAGCCCTTGCGCACTGGACATCCTCCGTGTCTTCCCCTCATCCTTTCTCCGCTCGCACCGCCGTGCTCGTCGCATCACCAGAATGGGAAAGCCAAAGAAAAGCTTGTCCGCCGCAGCGGGCACGAGCACCGCCGGCGCCACCAAGAAGGTGGCCACTCTGAGCCGGACCACCGATGGCAGGTGGCGGCACACGAAGATGAGGGAGTCGGACTTGCACAAATTGCGTGAGGCCGGCTTGATTTCCAAGACTAAGGGTGATGCCAACCTGCCGGATCAGGAGGTAATCCCGCGCCCACCCAAAGGGTTTCGGGTTATGTTCTTTGTGTTTGTCATTCGCGGTCTCTCGTTGCCCGCCGACGAATTTCTTAGTGGGATCCTTTTCTCTAAGGGATTCAGCTTCATCATCTGTCTCCCAATTCTCTTCTCCACATCACCTGCTTCATTACTCTCTGCGAGTGCTGGCTCGGTATCGAGCCTCACTTTGGCCTCTTCCGGAGACTCTACTCCGTGAAGAGGCAATCTGGCACCGGTGGTGTTTATCCACTGGGAGGGTGCGGGATTTCCATCCGCTCCTCTGTCCAGTTCTTCTATTTTTATCTTTGCGAGTCCGTCCAGCAGTGGTGGGGGAAATGGTTCCATATCCGCGATGTCAAGCTAGACAGCTAGCAGCGGGCTCGCTCCCTTTGACTCCACCCAGAAGATCATCCGAAAGTGTTCGTGGTTGAACGACATTTTGGAGGGTGAATCCAAAGAGGTGGAGAAGCTCTACAAGCGGGTGTAGGCCCTTCAGCTGGTGCCAGGCAAAGAGGTCAATGGTGTTGACATAATTCGCACCTTCCTCAAGCGTCGGGTGCAGCCGCTCCAAGCGAGGGCACACCCGATGTTCTTGTATGCTGGCGCCAGCGACCTGACAAGGGTTTTGCCGGAGGAGATGTCTTCGGCTGACCTTGATAGGGCCCTTCGGCCTCTGCTGAAGCAAAGGCCGAAGAGGATCTTCCGGGGAAGTTTCTAACTCCTCCCTTCAATGCCAAGAAAGCAGTCCCCCAGTGAAACCTGTAGTTGCATTTAATGCTTTTTCGAGTGCTTGTTGTTTGTTACTATTACTTAACTCGTTTCATCTTTTGTCTTCAGTTTGCAGGACTATAAGGTAGCGGGAATGATGCCCCCTCTACCTGAAAAGTACTCTGCTGCACCAGACAATGAGGAAGCGGAGTCTGAGTCCGAGCTCCCCCCTGCGCAGTACCTTTCCTTGGAAGCCCCCAAGCCTGGCGAATGGCACACTCGAAAGAGGACCCGGAGCGAAATTTCGGATGGGGTGACGCTGCCAACACTGAAGGGCCCCTCCTTCCTCGTGCATCATGGCGGGGATGAGGGTGCGACCTCCTCTCCTATTGCGGTCGTGCCTGTTCGGGCGATGTCTCCTCAGCCGTCGGCCAAGAAGAAGAAGAAGAAGAAGAAGAAGAAGAAGAAGAAGAAGAAGAAGAAGAAGAAGAAGAAGAAGAAGAAGAAGAAGAAGGAGGCTCATGTCTTCAACCTATCATACATACCATCATAAGTTACTCTGATCGCACCTTGTTATTTTTTTATATGCTAAGCGTTAGCTTGTTGTTGATTTGTCTCCTCATAAGTTCTAGCAGTAATCATTCGGAAGAGTCCCTCGAAGAGGAGCTTGAAGAGATGTATGCGGAATCGAAGCCTGCCTGTTCGTTCCCCAAGATGGCGGCCAACTCCGACAATGGTAATTCGAGCTCCTTGAGGCAAGGGGATCATGCGCTTGTTGCTCAGAAGATGCAAACAAAACCTTCGGAGTCCACAGCTAACCATGTAAGTGATTTTTATCTTTGGCATGAGTGAGCCCCCGAGCCTTCTATTCACCAATTGCGTTGATTTCCGTGTAGCCCTTTGTTCGTGATGCCAATCGCCTGATCCAGCAACATCTATCGTTGGAGGGAAAACTCAAGCAGCCCCGAGGTGCGTAGGTTTCTTCTTGTTTGATTGCGAGTGCTCATAGAATATTTTCCTTGTATTTAATTTTCTCTGCCCAATGCCGTAGATGAGAACAACGATGCCCTCCGTAAGTTGAACGCACTCGAAAAGAGTCTCGGCCAAGCGGAGAACAAGTCAGAGGATGTTGTAGAGGCACACCAGCGGCAGCAGAAAGAGGCTGAAGACCGTGAGCAGCAGCTTGCAGCCATCGCGGCATCGTGGGAGAAAGCCATGGCTGAAAATCTTATGGCAACTGCTAAGGCGATATCCGATAAACCACCTTGTTCTTCTTTTGAGTGTTCCATGCTTCAGGTGCGATTCCTTTTTCCTCATCTGAAAGGTTTGCCATTTTTCCTTACAGATGCTTCTGGTGTTATGTTTGATCGTGGAACCTTGGATCACGGGGATTGTAACATCCCAAAAATCATGATTTGGAAAGTTGGCATATCATTCATGCATTCATAACATTTGGTCATTTTCAAACAAGATATCAAAATAAGAAACCATGTAATGCCTATTATTTTAAGTAAGAAAGGCAATGGGTTTTATTTTACTCTCAAAGTATGAGAATGCTTTGGTTTGATTAGAAATGTTTTAAAGTTGAATGCAAGCTTGTACAAAAATTTTAAAGCTAAAATCCTAAGCAAAACCATATTTAAACCCCTATTTTTATATTATATAAGAGGCATGGTTTTATTTTTTAAATTCAAAGGAAAAAGTGTTTGTGAGTGTATACATGCGTTTGACACACTTTTGGATACTAGAAACACAGTACAAAAGTCTGGAGAAAATTAGGATTCAAACTGATTTGAACTAGCCATTCAAATTCAATCTTGAAAATCAAAACAGAAAAAGAAAAAGAGAAAAGGAGAAAACATAACAGGTGCCACCTATCTAGCCCAACCCACCCCGTGGACCAACTAGATGCCCACCTAGCCCACCCGGGAAAACCCCCTCTCCCTCTCTGTTTCTCACTGCCAACACGTGCACCCGCTCGCTGACAGGCGGACCCAACCTCCACGTCACCCCTTCATCCTCAATCAACGCCCGCAGACCTTGCCGTCGCTGCCCGTTACCTCACTAATTGATTTCGAATCAATTCGATTGATTGCCTCAGTAATTCCCACACCCGACCCTTCCTACTTAAAACCCTTCCTCCCCCGCATCTTTCCCCTCACTCGCCACCATCTAAGCGCCACCAGGCTACCCACACTTGAGCTCACACCACCACGGTACCGAACCTCTCCGACGACCAATCCCGGTGAGCCTCGACCCCCCCTTGCTCTCTGGTTCTTACTATCTTGTTCGCCACCCTCGTACGCACCTAATTCCACTTGCGATTTCCTTTCTTGTGGTTTGTAGCATCGCCTTTGTCAACACCCGCGCGTGCCCGACGGCGAGCTCGACTCCGGTGAGGAATAGCTGCCAAACCCGAGCGCCCCGCCCTCGCCGGAGACCTCCACTGTGACTGCCTCAGCTCCGCGACCTCGGTAACGCACTGCACCTTTCCCTTTACCCCCTAGCGCCGCTAGTTCGTCGCCGGCAGAGCCATCTCCGCCACAGCTCGCCATTCGCGTCGCCCGTTCGTGGCAGAGTGACCAGATCCACTCGATCTAGATCCAGCGGCTAAGATTAGAAGAGAGAGTGAAAGGGTACGGTTAGATCTGGACCGTGTGATCTAACTTAGATCTAGTGGCTTGCGAGCGTGATCCGCACGAAGCGGTACGGGCCAATCAGATGGCGCCGTTTGTCAGGGTTTTTCTTTTAAAAATCCAGATTTGAATTATTAGATGAATTAACTTGTAAAATTCATAACTTTTGTTCTGTTTATCCAAAAAAATGCAAATAATATATCAATGGATTCACAAAATTAAATCCTACACATATATGGGCTTAGTTTTGTACTTTGCTTCTATAAAAATGGTATTTTATGCAGAAACATTTGTAGGCTTATTTTGAGTATAAAAATTATTTAGAAAATGTTTTAAAGATTAATTTGAGTCTATTTAGTCTACAAAAGTTTGGTTTTGTGTTTAGTTCTGTTTACTTGTCTTGTTTGGTTTAATAAAAATCATCACATGGAATTTGTATGCATTCATATATTTTTGCTTGAATAATTTGAATGTAAATTTGGTGCTATCATTTTACGTGTAGATTTTGGTGCTACTCCCCAAACTACCAAGGCAAGTGGTGCTTCATATATTTGTCCCATTATTTTGTTATGCACTAATGATATTTTGTATAGGGCTTGCATGAGATTTTGCTAAGTATCTATATGTTGTGCTATGGGAAATCCTAGTAGTTGTAGTCTTGATAGAATTTTCTCTAAGTTAAGATACTTGTTTTAATGCCATGCTTAGCCTAGCTAGTAGAAAACAATGGTGGATTACATACATGCTTTGGAAAATATTGTTAAGTCTTTGACTTGTGTTTTTGCTTAATAAAACAACTAAGTGAATGAATCACCTGGGTGGAATGGTATGTTTGGGTTATGTTGAGTGTTTACACAAGGCCCATATCTATGGTCTACCTTGTGTATCACACTTGTGGAAAGCCACCCAGGAACAAAGGGATTTGAGATACT